>VZUI01012920.1:0-37378 GCA_013401135.1 Cettia cetti | reverse complement strand
GCGCGGGCGGGGAGCCGTGTCCCGCCGCGGCCGCCGTAGCGCCGCCGGAAGTGGCCGTGCGGTGGCGGCGTGCGGGCGGCGCCGAGAGGGAGCGGCGGGCGCCGGGCACGGTCGGTGCGAGCGCAGCCTCCTCGGGGCTCCTCCCTGCGGCCGCCTCGGTCGTTGGGGTCGGGGACGCAGCGGGTGCGGGGGTTGCAGCCGTCTTGGCGCGCCTGGTGCTGCTGGTGGGCTGTAGCTGCGGTGGGCACCGGGCTAATCTCGTGGAAGGTCCCGTGCGTGGGGGTGGTGGGGAGTCACGGAGGGATGTGGCTGCAGCCCAGACACGTGTAGAATCATAGGGGAGCCTGGGTTGAAAGGGATCTCTAACACTATCTCGTTCGAAGCCCTCTTCCACGGGCAGGGGCACCTTCCCCTGTGCCAGGTTGCTCAGAGCCCCATCCAGCCTGCCCGTGAACACGTCCAGGGATGAGACATCTCCGAGCAGCCTGTACCAGTGCCTCAGCGCCCTCACAGGGAAGAATTTTTTCCCCTTATCTAATTTAAATTTACCTTTTAATAGGTTGAAGCCTTTCCCCTATGTCCTGTTACTCCAGACCCTTGTAAATAATTTTTCTCCATCTTTCTTGTGGGCTCCCTTCAGATACTGGAGGGCCACAGTTGCCTCTCCTGAAGCCTTCTCCAGGCTGAACAATTTCAGTTCTCTCAGTCTTTTCTCATAGGAGAGGAACTTTATCTCTCTAATTATCTTGCTGGTCTCTGGACTTGTTCCAACAGCTCCATGTCTTTCCTGTGTTGGGACATCAGGCCTGGACCCAGCACTTTAGGTGGGGTGTCCCCTGAGCAGAGCAGAGCACCAGAATTCCCTTCCTCACCTGCTGTCCATGGAGCTTTGGACACAGGCCAGGGCACAGGGGATTTCTAGGCTGCCAGCACAGCTGGCAAAGCAAAGATTTGGGGCTGAGACTGTGGCAGGTACAGGATTATTTGTGATTTGTTTAAATCTGCTGCTGCATCAAAGCCAACGGGGTGCTGGGTTCCACCAGCCTGGCCTCACCAGCACAGATAAAGAAGTCATTAACCCACTTGGTGCTTGTCAGGTCACATCTGGAATTCTGTGTTCAGTTTTGGTTCCTGCTGCACAAAAGAGATGTGGACAGGCTGGAGAGGGTCCAGAGAAGGGTCACAAGGACTGGGAAGCTGCTGGGTGAGGAAAGGCAGAGAGAGCTGGGTTTGTCCTGCCTTGAGGAAAGAAGGCTCAGGGGAGACCTTATCCTCATGTCCCAGTATTTAAAAGGTGGCTGCAGAGAAGATGGAGACTCTGTTTTTACAAGAAGCAAAAGACAAAGGGTGATAGGTACCAGTTATTCCTGGGGAGATTCCATTTAGATAAAAGAGAAAAAATTTCCTCAATGAGAACATTCAACCACTGGAATAATCTCCCCAGGGAAGTGGTGGATTCCCACTTCCAAGATTTGGCTGGACAGAGTTCTGGGCCATCTTGTATCTGCAATGCTTTTGCCAAGAAACGGTGGGCCAGGTGATCTTTGAGGTGCCTCCCAACCAGGTGGACTGTGATGCTGTGAAATTGCCATCTATGCTTTTGGAAAGAACTTTTCAGATACAAGTTAGAAATCCTTAAACTTTGTTTACTCCTTTTTTTTTTTTCAGTAACATATCTAAATCTGTGTTACTTGACTAAATCTGTGTTACTTGATTGAGTGGTTTTTTTTTTAATCAGAAGTGTTTGGGGTGGTTTTTTTCCCTTATTGTAGATGTCCAAGTCTGCAATGGCATCAAAAATGTCATCCCAGGAGGAAATCCTGAGCGACGGGCGCTTCAGCCGCATCGCCAGGGATCCCAGATTTTGGGAAATGCCTGAAAAGGAACGAAAAGTCAAGATTGACAAGAGATTCCGAGCCATGTTCCATGACAAGAAGTTCAAGCTGAGCTACACAGTGGATAAAAGAGGGCGCCCTGTGAACTACACCTCTGCAGAGAACCTCAGGAAGTTTTATGCCTTGTCGGAATCTGACTCGGATCTTTCGGGAAGTGACAGTAAAGAACGCACGGTAAAGAAAAAAAAGAAAAAGAAAGCTAAAGGTAAAGGAGAAGCAGATTCTGCAAAGGGCCTTGCTGCTGGTCTCCCAAAGGAGGAGAGCAAAAAAAGCCAGCAAGGGGTGGACCAAACTTGTGAAGCAGTGACTAAACTAAATGATCTTAAAAAAGAAGGACAAAAAAGTAAATCTAAGTTCAGCTTGAAAGAGGACTCACAGGAACCTGCAGTGGAAGTTGATCTCTCTCAGGGAAAAAAGGGCCTTGTACCCAAAGGGGAAAACAAGCAAGGAGGTGTGTCAGGGGGAAAATCCATTTCAATTCAAAACAAGGAAAAGTCTTCACAAGCAAGTGCTGCGAAGTCAGTCAAAGCTCCCAGGAAGGACCACTCCCTAGGAGGGAAAATAAAAGAATCAGGTTAGTTGTTCGAATAACAAGGAGAATTCAGCTGTCTTTATTTGAATGTTGATGCTTTTGTTTTATCCATAGAAGATATTTTGCAAGATTAGTTATAAAATAGCTGACTGACTCAGATTCAGTGCTGCTGAAGGGTTGGAGTTGGTCAGCTCTGTATACAGTCAGTTCTGATTCTTCAGTAGGATTGGGAACATCCCTGTTCTTTTAATTGTCAGTGCTGAAATTGCTGGTAAAATTTACAGCAGCATATACACTGCTGCATTTATGAAACTGAACAGCAGATATATGAACTGATACCATGAAGGCACATCACAACTTGTGCACTGAAGTTGTAGACATGGCAGCATTGAGCCATTAATTTTAGAGGGGATTAGAAAGAACAGGTAACTTGAAGAAATACTTTATTTATATTGCTTGTGTATGTATATAGCCTCCATTATTAAATAGATTTCTACCTCTTGATTCTGTAATATAAATGAAATAGCAGAATATTTCATTACAGTTGAGATTGATAATACAATTTTGGACCTAAAGAGTAATTAAATTAGATGAGACCAGATAAACAAAAGAGGCAATGCTGATGTTTTTTGTTATTTGCTCCTGCATCGTTACACCTTTCAGGAGTCCTGTAAATAAGTATGGAAAAGCCCTGAAGTCTTCCTTTTTGTAAAGAGTCATGTGTAATTCTAACATTAAAATGTATCTAATGTTTATCTTTCTGTGCTCAGATATCTGTGAACAAAGTGTAAAAAGTAGAAGCCAGTTAGAGGCAGAAACCTCTGCAAGTGAGGATGCAGAATCGGAAGAAGAGGAATCAGAAGATGGTGGAGAAACAGGCGAGGAAGAGGAGCCAGAAGATGATGGGGAAACAGATGAAGATGACAGTGATTCAGAAGATGATGAAGAGAGTGATAGTGGGCCTGATCTAGCCAGAGGCATAGGAAACATTGAAACGAGCTCAGAGGATGAGGAGGATTTAAATGAGCTGTTTCCAAAGGAGCCAGAGATCGAGCACTCGTGGCGTGAGCTGGATAAAGATGCCCCTCGTGGAGATGAGGTGACAGTACTTGGCATGTGAAAAGTTGCTGCTTGACAAACTCAGAAATGTTATATGAATTCATTATAGACCATCATGTATGGAGCAGTTTGTGGAAGTATTTTTCATAAAGGTTTTTCAGCCTTTTAGTGACAGAATGGAAGTGATGATGAAATTGGGTGACAGTGAGAGACTTGCAGTTTTCACTGGTATCTCCTCTTACCTGTGGATAGGCTGTCTGCAAATGAAAGCACAGACAAAACTGAGCCTTTCAGAAATTCTAGAATTTAAATAGTACTGCTTTTGTTCATTACGGATTTTTTTCACTTTTCAAAAGTTTAATCATTTCACTCACACTTTAAGAAATTAAGGCATCATGAGACAGTGAAATAGGACTTTACAACGAGCACCATCAGTGTGTAAGAAACCACAGTACTCTAGTGCTGTCACAATAGTGATAATGGTTGCTCCTGAGACTATCAATGTTTGATGATAACAAAATCCTAAGTGATTATGTTGCTGCTGCAGTTCTAAATCTGTGATTGCTGCAGTCTGTTCTGTGGTGCTTCACTATTTATGTTATTTTTTATGTGCTCTGGTAATTGCTGCTTCTTATCTTTGCTAGCTTAAGTGATAAGTCTTGATGACAGTGCTGCTTTTCAGCAAAGTTTATTGCTGACTTTGATTTTTACCACTGAGTTCTGCTAGAGAATTGTATATTCCCCACAACACTCAACAATTAAACCTATGAATCTTGTGTTCTTTTCTTTCAGATTACAAGTAGATTGGCAGTTTGTAATATGGACTGGGATAGGTTGAAGGCTAAGGATTTGCTGGCTCTATTTAATTCTTTCACACCCAAAGGAGGAACAGTGTTTTCTGTTAAGGTAAGAAATTTCTGGTTTCTGAAAGGAGTACTGGCTTCTACTGTTAAAAAGGAATGAGTAAGACAGTGCTGTGGAGAACCAAAAGAAATATTAATGTGTTTAAAGAGAAACTGTTGCAATTTAACTTGCTGTAACAGGCCTGTGTTTGACAGAGTTAGAGGTCAAAGCCATTGACTTCTCATATTTATGAGGTTGGCTCTCAGTGCTGGTTTTCTGAGACTAATACTGAAGTTCTCAGTTCTAGTAGGAGGAGATTACATTTCCTTGATTAGTTTAATATTCAGTGGTCTGTATGGCAGGTTACCCAACCTTAGACCTTACTAATAATTTGGTTACATTCTGGCCAATTAAGTTACGTTTTTCCATTATTCGTGTCTGCCTCAGCTCTCTCAGAAATTTTAATCAGATACCTCTTTCTCAAGAGGGCCACAGTACAATGAACAAAGTCAGGGTTCCTGTTGTTCTTCATCTGCCTCAAAATTGCTAGCAGGCACTTTGGTTATTCTATTGCCTTTTCCATATGTTAAAATTAGGAAGGTATTAAAGTTTATGGAATTGATCCCTTTACTGACTTTAAAAACTGTAAAGTGTAGAAGCCCTGTGAGATTTTTTTTCTTAGCTAGTATACATTGCACTACAGTGTTTTGTGGTCATGTATTTGTAGATTTATCCTTCAGAGTTTGGAAAAGAGAGATTGAAAGAGGAAGAACAAAAAGGACCTGTGGAACTGTTCGATCTTCCAGAGAATACCACAGAGGATGATGGGTATTAATTTTAATTTTGCCTTCAAATGGGAGATATATTATGTTTAATTCTTAGTGGAAATCCTAATCAGCTCCTGTTTCCAGGAGTTCATATGTGGAAGTGTCCTGTGGAAACCTTAATTTTTTTTGTTTTTTTCAAAAGTTTTTTTACAACAGGCACTGATTAATTATCAATGAATTTAATAAATGCATTGGCATGAAACTTGAAAAGATTTGCTTGTTGATGTGAGTTCAGCATTCTATGATGTAGCTCATTGGAATAATCAATGGAACAAATATGTGGGTAGCTTTAAAACCAGCATTTCTCTTCTACAAATGGCCATTTGTGCAGTAAACTCCCTTTAGTGCTCACTGTCAACGTTTTTATCTGTGGATCAACAGGCACCTTAGTCCAAGAATTCCCAGACTGAGATTTCTTGAGTGCCACCAGCAACAGCCTGCTAGGCTGAGTTCCTCAGTCCTGCCTTTGTCCTGCCTTCTTCAGGCCTGTCTTTTTTGCCTTTTTTTAGCTTTCATTCAAGGTTTTGCTTTGATATTTTTCCAGAATTTCCAGATGTTTGGCAGCCTGACTGAGGCCATATTTGCATAATGCATCCTGCTGGACTGCCCTGTATTTAGAAAATCTAGATGCTTCTAAAACAAGGGCAGATCCCTTTGAAGACATTCTCTAGTGCATCAGGAGAGTGTCAGGTGGATGTAGAGCACCTTCTGAGGTCACTGTGTGCACCAAGGTGCATCCTGAGGTGTTGGATTTACCACTCAGTGGGCTTGAGAGCATCTGGAATCCAAGACACAGAAATCCAGGCATCCCAGAGGGGATAGCTGTGTCCTTCAGAGTCACTGAACCTCATCCCTGTGACCTTTCAATGCAGTCATGTCCTGATTTTACACTTAATGAAACTGTCTGAAATAGGCTTTTTACTTGAAGAAAACAGTACTGGTGGAACTTTGTGCTGTTTCACATCTAATCTTCCAAGGTTAGGAGAGTGGTTGATGGGCCCATGGTTTTAATAAGTTGAATTAGAAGATTTTGTGAATAATGAGGTGTTAAAGCCAGCTCACCTGACAGGTCTTTTCTCCATTTTTGCAGGATTTATAGGGAAAAACTGAGGGAATACCAGTTTAAACGACTGAAATACTTCTATGCAGTGGTAGAATGTGATTCTCCTGAAACAGCCAATAAAATTTATGAGGAGTGTGATGGACTGGAATTTGAAAGTAGCTGTTCTTTCATAGACCTGAGGTAACTCCACTGGTGATATTTTTGCATGTTGGGCCAGGGAGGGTGAATTAAAGGCAGTTCATAATAATTTGGAGTAAACTATATTGACTTTATTCTGTAACCAAAACAAGATATGAAAATAAATTTGGCATCCATTGAATTGTTAGGTTTCCCTTTGCTTCTTCTTTCTTTTTGACCATTTTTATTGTAATATGGGAAGTGCAAGAGGATCTCTGCATAGAGAGCCTATTTTCAGAAAAGCCAGATAAAAAGTTCTGATTACATCTTCAAGTTTTTGGTACAATTAAGTAAAGTGATAGGGTTCAGAAAATGAAGCTTTTTTTTCTTTTTCTCTCCCCAAGAGAGAAAAAGAAAGGTCTTTTTTGTGATTCCTTACCACAGGACAAGATTATTGCTGCTGTTGTCACGAAGCTGCAATAGATAAGTTAGTCCTAGTGAATGAGCTGCTGGGTGCTCTGATATTTCAAAAGTCATGTTTGAGGAAGAAAGGATTTTAAATTATGGTTTGGTTTATTGTTAGTATTTCCTTTTGTTGCAAAAAATACCCTTTCATTCTAAGCAGAAAAGTTACTAAATCATAAATTGTGACAAAAGCCTTGTTTGTCTGCTGGGGCCTCTGTTATGGACACTTCTGGAAGTCAGTGAAAGTTAAGGGCTTTTTGCTTTGAATAATTTTCTAGAGGAACTCAGTTAATTTGCTTTGAACCATTTTGGAAAAGACATCTTTGCTAAGGGAACATGTAACTTTTCATCATTTTAAACACTGATAATGATTTACAACAAATACAGCTGTTTGAAATTCTGCAATGATTTTCTCATCTTCTGCTTTGTTAAATTTTAATGTACTATTTATCAGATTACATTTGCAAAGATTTTTAAAAAGTCACAAGTAGTTTCTCATGTAGTATACCAAGGTTTTTGTGGGTTTTTTTTTAACTAAATTCCTCAATTGTTATTCATGACTTTGGTCTTTTTAACTTTTTCCTTACTAATTATAATTTTCAAGATGTACCAAGTTTTCCTAAAAGGTTTGTAATTTCTTATTCATCTATTCCCAAATCCTATTTTATTCACTTTTTTCTTCATAATTTTTAATATTAAACTTTCTGAAAAGATGGTTCTTAAAGAAAACCACCCAAAAAACCACCCGTGACCCTGTTTATACCAGACTGAAAATTGAAATATTTCCCAAACAGGGTGTTGTTATGCCCTGAAAACCTGTGGAATCTGCAGAAGCCAGACAATGAATCTTACATGTGTGGAGTACTTGTCCATTTCTTTTGTTCTCTTTTCATCCTTACCCCCTTTTTATTTTAGCTAATTCTTTCATGCTGGTGTACCATACTCATGAAAGCTGAGACTGTTTATGCTATGCATTTTCCCAGTGTATTTGAAGAATAACATGTTTTATTTGCCTTCAAGATTTATTCCAGATAATGTTACATTTGATGATAAGCCAAAAGATGTAGCCTCAGAAGTGAATATAGCTGCTTATAAGCCAAAGTACTTCACATCTGCTGCTATGGGAACATCAAAGGTATCTTTACAGTGTTTTTGCAATGTTTTTCTTATTTGTTTAGTTTTGCTGTCAGCTTATGAATGATATATGTACTGGGGAAAAGATTCCTGCTTATCTCTGTCATTTCAGAATAAAGACATCAAACATCTTAAAAGATTTAAGCATGCTATGAACCCACAAGTTGCAACCCTGGTTTGGATTTTAAAAGAGATTTGGCTTCTCTGTTACAGATTAAATACTGAATTTTGACCTCATTATATCTCTGTGACAAGTTGCACATGAAGTTACTTTGTTATTTACAGTTAAATCTTTTAATTTGCCTAAAATGGATGTTAGCCTATAAATCAGTAAGAGCTTTTTTGGTAGTAATGCCAGGCTTCAGCAGTTGCTTCCCCTCCTTGTAGCAATTCATTCCTACTCTGTCCTGGTGGCAGCCAAAATTTCCATCTGGCCATGAAGTGAGCCAGATTGCAGAAGTGATCAGTTGAGAAAGAAGCACTTTGTGCTGGATCATTGTTCAGTCAGATCTGTTTCAGTTCTGGTTGAGGGTGCAGTTGTGCAAACATTTTCATTGTCTCCACTGCAATCTGTGTGTGATTCCAGCAGTGCATTGCTGCTGGAAGAGGAAAAGAGGGGTTGGTGGCTGCTTCAACACCAGAATCTGCTGCCACAAAGGAAATTTGGCTTAGAGAGGTTTTGTGTTGTGGGACCTGCTGTTACAGAACCATTCAGTGCATGAGGAGATTGCTTCAGTTCTTCTTGTAGCTCTAACTCGTTGAAACTGACTGGGGAATAAATTCCAAAACGTTACAATTAAATTCATGTTACTAAATGGTTCTTGCAGTGAATTATTGTAGAGAGCATTAGTAACTAGAGGTTTATATTGAATGGAAAGTATAAAATAATTTTGCCTAAAAAACCAGCGTTGCAGTGTTTAGTTTTAGTGTTCCAGCTTCTACAACTGGCATTCTTACTTTTAAGGTAGATATCACATGGGATGAGACAGATCATGAGCGAGTGACCTCACTCAGCAGAACCTTTAACAAAGAGGAGCTTCTTGACATGGATTTTCAAGCTTATTTGGCTTCATCAAGTGAGGAAGAGGAGGAACAGCAGCAAGGTACTGTGGTAATAAATGCTGTACCCAAAGTCATTAGCTGCAGGGTTTTGAATACAAATTATTTACGTATTTAAATGTCATATCTATAGAAAATGCTTTGAATGTTATCTTCTATAAGCACAATATTATATTTGTTGTATAATGATTGTGCCCCTGAGCAGAATCACTAAATGGTTCAGACTGGAGACCTTAAAGACCATCTAGCTTCAACCCCCTGCCATTGGCAGGGAGACACCTTCCACTGGACTCCAGTAGCTGCTTTCTCTGAGTGGAAAATAATTTTCTTGCATTTTATTTCTTCCCCCCACTCCATTTTTTCTCTTTTTTCAGGGTATCTTGACATCTCTTTGTAAAGTTTGGCAATATCTGCTTTTAATCTGTTCATTTCTGAGATAAATTACAGGCCCATAGAACTTAAAGTGTTTCCTTTTCAGAGGAAAAGTCTTAGTTTGAAATGCAAGGTGGATAATGATTAAATGAACAGGAACATCTTTCAAATGCTTTTTGATTTACATACTTCTTAAGAATATAAAGAGTATTTCATCAAACTTTGTAAGGTACGTGAGTCTTCTGCATATGGTGCAGCAATGTTTAAATTCCTGATTTAAATCGCTTGTTTTCATTCTAAAATTCATCTTGCTCTTATTAATATATACAGCCTAGATTACAAGGCAAATAAAATTTCATTAAAGCCTTAATTAGCTCTTTCAAACAGATGTTAAAATTGATTTATACTGCATTAAAGCAGGTTGCTTCAATCAGAGATGAGCTTGGAGCATGCAAAAAAATCATTACAGATTCTTCTGCATGTCGAGCTGGGAAATCTTGTGGCAGTAAACTCATCTTGGCATTGTCTTGGCAGCAGTAATGTCCATTTGTTCCTCACCTAACATGAAAACTCACAAACTGCACCGTGGTGAGCTTTAGTTTCTCCAGCAATGCTTAGTGAAGTCTGGAAAGGGCAGCAGGGGATGCAGGGTAAAACATTTCCATCTTCTCTCACATCCAAGGCTACCATGATGCCAAAGAAGAGCATGTGTGATAGGGTGGTGATGAAAGCAAATGTTCATGTGACCAACACTTCAGGAATTTTAAAGAGTAAAATTCCATTGGTGGAAAGGGGAAAAAAATGCCCTTAAATAGTCTTATCACACTAATAGATTTTAAACCTGGAAATGTCTGGATTCAAGTGATGTTTTGAAAAGTGAGTTACTAATAGAGGAATTATGTTGTCATGTCTTTAATGTGTTCCTGACATTTTATCCATTCAGTTATGTGATAGAAAACAGGATTCCATCTGTCAGGGTTCCATCCAGCAGAATTACGTGGTGCTATGCACAAATGGGAGAAATCAGTGTCAGCTGCTTGAATGGAAATGTTGGAGTCTGATAAGGAGAAAAAAATGTCCTGGACTTCCATTCATACTTTACAAGCTTATTAAAATGGTTTATTTATAAACAGTTTTTTGTTGGCCTATTCTAATACTTTTTTTCATGGAATTTTTCAACTTAAAATATGTGCATTGTGAATGTTAGTATTTCTGTTAAACAACAGTTCTGTAACACCAAGGATTTCAGTGACCTGGAATGTTGTGGTTCATAGCACAAAATTTCTCCTTTACATTGCTTCTGAATTTTCTGTTACTTGGGCACACTTATCCCAGCTAGGAAGTGTTTGTGGCATTCATCAAATCTAGCCCATAATTGCTATTTTGACAATGAGGACCAGTGACTAAGTGTATGGCATTTTAAATATGCTTCAAATCAAGCATTATGTGGTTTATGTCTAAGCTTTTCACCTGTTTTCTTTTTAATCTTTACAAGAGCAACATCTTTTCTGCTGTTCTGCTTTGCACAGCACACAAATACTGAAACAGACTATATGATAAAATACTTTTCTAGGACTTTTTTAATGAGTGTAAAGCTTTTTAGTTTTAATTCTGTGGGTCTACATGCATTGTATGTATTTTGGGTTGGTTTTTTTCTATCTGAATTTGAATAACTACCCTGGATAAAGTTGAGACATTTAGGGCAATTTTTATGGTATGGCCATAAGCGTCCAAGCCAGTAGCTGAGTTTTCTGCTTTGCCATTACATCATGGAAAGAAAATTCCCCCTCATCTTTAAAAAAATTCATCTTTGCAGCAGACCTCTTGTCAGATGTCGTATCTGCTACAGGTTTTCTACTGTCTTTAGTTTCTAAGGCTGAGTTTTTTAAAAAAAGGAATCATCTACTCAGCTATTGCAAGGTAATCTTCTTAAACTAAGAACAGGATCTCTTTACAACGCTGTGATTGCAAGAACGTGATCTCAGCTACCTCAGCTGCCAGTCACTAATTTAATGTATTGAACCTCTGCATTTGGTTATATTTTGTATTAATGTCATCTTCTAGAAATAAATTGTTGTATTGGAATGCTTCTGATTAGCCTCACCATTAGACCTTTCTTCTTTCAAAATCTTTTAACACTTCTATTGCTACTTTCTTTTGAAAACAATAAGAATATGCTTGTATTTTTACTCTAAATTTCATCAGGTTTTTGCCTTTTTCTCCTCCCCAGGTTGATTGTGTTTCTCTTGCAGTGCAGAGGTTAATGCCCCAGAACTTTTTGGTTTGTGTTTTGTTCAAAAAGCCTTTGAACAAGCTGTTGGCAGAAAGCATTGCTGCCTTAATATCCATCAGAAAGTGGTTCCTGATGTTGTGCAATGCAGCATGATACTTGAAAGCCACTGACAAGGTTATTTGAACTCTGAACAAACTTTGAGAGCATACTCAGCTCACTTTCCTTTCTTGCAGCTGTTGTCATATGTGCTTTATTTGCTTACACAATTAGAAGCTCCTACAGTTCTTTTGAAGGCAATGTCGAACATTTGTTTTAAAACTGTTAGTTTTGACAGAAGAGATACAAGTTCTGTCTAAATGAGAAAGAATGACAGTAAGCATTGCCACTTCAATTTCTCCTGGCAAAAGGAGTGATAAATACAAACTGCTGGCCCCTTGCCTGTCCAGGTTTTAGGGATCATCTTTTAGCCTAAGGATTTTTTCTGTTCCCATCCAGTACAGCTTCCTCTTTCTCAGGACACTAGGAAAAAGAAACAACCAAATGTCTTCTTTTTCTACTTGTCTTCAAAACAGAGTTGCCCTTTGCTTTCTGGATGAGCAGATGCTTCCCTCTTAGATCTCAGCTCCTAATGAGGAAAGTGGAAAAGCAGCTGCAGCTGCCTCATCCTCGTGTGCCGTGCGAAAGATGAGCCAGCAGGGAATGAACCCAGCCTGGCTGAGCAGAGAGCTTTGGCTGCAGCTTAGGAAAGAAAGGAGGGTTTAGGAACTTTGGAAGAAGGGCCAGGCAGTTCAGGGGGACCACAAGGGTTATGCAGGGAGAAAATTAGAAGGGTCACAACCAAGCAAGAACTTAACCTGGTTACTGCTGTGAAAGACAAAAATTGTCTCTATAAATACATTTGCAATAAGAGGAGAGCGAAGGAGGATCTCCATCCTTTACTGGATGTAGAGGGAAGCACTGTGACAAGGAATGAGGGAAAGACTGCAGTACTTAATGCCTCCTTTGCCTCAGTCTTTAATAGTAATGCCAGTTCTCTGGGTACCTGAACTGGGAGACAGGAACAGGGAGCAGAAAGGAGCCCCCTTAATCCAGAGGGAAATGGTCAGTGACCTGCTACACCACTCAGACACACAAATCTCTGGGGCCAGATGGGATCCACCCAAGGGTACTGTGGGAGCTGGCAGGTATCAAACGTTCCCTTAGCCACTTCCATCATTTTTCAGCAGTCCTGGATTATCAGGGAGGTCCCACTTGACTGGAAATGAGCAGATGTAATGCCCATCTTTACAAAGGGCTGAAAGGGCTGGTTTTGGAGATTTAAGTTCTACTCTGCTGGAAGAGACTCTAAAATTACTAATTTTAAAATGCAGTTAAGGATGCTGTATTCAGTCAGTGATTTCCTTTACTGGACAAATTGTCTTTTGTCTTTTCAGATACTACTTTTTTTTCTTTTAAATAAGGGAATTCTTAAACTGGCTACTCTTTGGGGTAATAATAAATGAAAATATTATATATTATCTTCTGGAATTAATGTGTGTGTCTTAGGTTTATTTCCTAAAGATTAACTTAAGTTGCTCACTTTCTGGAGGCTCTCTGTGATAACTTTGCTCTCTCCTCCTAGATGGTGATGTAGCTAATGAAATGGAAGATGACAAACCAAGGAAAAGCCAAAAAGATGATGAAGAGCAAATTGCCAAGTACAGAGAACTTTTGCAAAGTATCCAAGAAAAAGAGAAAAAACAGGAAGAAAAGGATATAGGAATGGAGATTAAATGGGTTCCAGGTAGGGTTTATTTTTATTTTCTTTTCCTGCCTTGGCAGATATGCAGTATTGGTCTGCTGACAGGGATACAGTGTAAGGTGCTGAATTTATAGTAGGAGAAACAAACCCCTTTTTTCCCCATAAATTGAAATCCAGATTGTTTACAGTGAGGGAAATAGAAGAAACAACATGACTGAACTCAGTTCCTCAGCTGTAAGTTTATCTTTATAGATTATTTTTTGCCAGGATTTTTTGTACCTGCATTTTCAGTTATCACTTTACAGACTTTTTTAAGTGGAATTCATGTGTTTGCTACAGAGTCATAAAGCATACTTACACTTCTAAAAATGAAAACCAGTATGATTTGGAAACATAGTGTATAATTAGAGGAGAGGGGTTTGGAAATGATGCTTGCATAATGCTAAAGATTTGGGGGAACAAAGAGGGTGAAGTCTGACCTTCCAGTGAAACTACTCTGGGAGAAAACAAGGTGCCAGGAGTGGTTGGGGAGCAGGGACATCCAGATTGACATCTGGAAATCAGTGAGAGGTAACTTCACCATACAGCATCCCAACAGAACTCATCCAGAGAGCCAAACACCCTTGTCTAGTGCTCTTTTTCCTTTGTGACAAAACCCCACTCAGACTGAGGTGTAATGAGGCAGTTTAACAGCTCACTACATCCAGGAAGGGAAAGGTTTGCACTGTGGCATCCTGGCCCAGAGCTCATTCTGCCTGCCTGTACCAGCCCTGGCACTTGGTAAGTCTCTTTGCAAGCCTAATTTTGTTTGCTAAAATAACAGAAGCACTCTGGAAAAGAAAATATCTGGATCTTTTCCACTGAGTTAGCATGTCAGATAGGCAAATGTTCAGAGGGTTAAATGTGCAACTGAAAGACTGGGGAGGTATGAGATTCCCTTCTGGGAGCAGCAAAGTGCAGCAGGTGTGGGACTGCAGCCTGTGTCAGGACACATCCCCACTTGGTTACTGCACATTGCAAGACCAGACACATACCAGAATCCCTTCAGTGCTGATGGGTTAATCCTAGCTAGGAATGCATAGCTAATGGTATGGTTTATACAAATATTATTCTGAATTCACTCAGGTAACTTCTGCTGAATAGAAGTTTTTTTGCTCTGTTTGAAATATTCCGGTCTGTAGCAGTTCACTGAAATGGACTAAACTGAACAGAACAATTTCATTCCTGTTTCTTCTTCAGACCTGTATTCAAAAGGATACATGGCATTAAAGATGGTTGTGTGTTTTCAACCATGCTTTTATAATTCCAGTCTAATTCTGACATGAATTCTGTCAAAACCTTTTTGAAAAAGCATGAATCATGCAGCCAGGACAAGTGCTCACTGACACAGCGTCGTTCTCCATCTGTCCACAGCGTGTCAGTGCTTGCATTCACAATGTTGCACACCCAGCAGTTAATCCATTGTGTCACTCAGCATTCAAGGCCAAGGAGTTTTCATACTCAGGTAGCTTTGTAAGGCTTGCACAAGGATTTGTTGTTGCCACCTTTCAGAGGGCAGGTGGAAAGCAAAGGTGAATCAATAGCTGCTAGGAGTGTGTTTTGTATTTATGCATGTTTGTGTTTAGGTGTTGTTAAAACAACCATTTTTTGTGTTGGTTTTGAAAAACGCTTTTGGAGGATGTTTTTCTTTATTATGCATTCTGTTTTTCGAAGAATTTTGCAAATTGTATGAAAGAAGTCCTGTAAATTTTAAAAAGTTTGAGCAATTTAATGTGGTAACACAGTCAGGAATCTAGAGCAAACCATTCATTTTAGGAGATGGAAAATTGTTTTAAGGGAAACCAAAGGAAAGTCTTTAGCCTTGCTTGCCCTGGGAGAGCAAGAAGTTTTCTAAGAGACTGTACCTTGCATGTTATGAGTAAATTGCATTAACATTTAGTAGCAATGGAGTATTAACTGTAATGGAATGGAATTTGCAATGGAATTTGACTTTAGAAAACTGGATTTGTTACATACTTATGCCTAGTCCAACCCCCTCCCTACTGCACCTTCTTGTAGGACTCCTAGGACTTTTCATATGTCCTTCTCTCTTTAGAGGGAGGGATGGTAAAAAAACCCAAACAACCAAAGAAAACCCTCCTATCTTGATAAATTTCACTGATTTTTGTCTAAATTTATCTGGATGTCCATGCACAGGGTCAGGTTTGCTGATATAACTTTAGGTTCAATGTGCATGTGTGCACAATGAATTTTACATGGACAGTTCGTAGTATTTGATGTTTAATTAGCAACTATGATTTTACAGTAGATGTTAGCATTTCCTCATTTCTTACCCTGAAAAAGTGAGAGGTTTATTGAAGAGCAGAGGTTCTGGAAACCATAGAAGTGCTCACTTGCCTTTGTTAGAGACTGTCCACCTCCACAAGGTCAGCGGTGTTGACCCCTGCAAGGTGGTTTTGTCCAAAAGACAAGTCAGAAAAGTGAAAATAGGTGTCTTAAGTTTGCTTTTGAGTCAAAAACTCAACCATTACTGATTTGGAGAAGAGGTGCTGCACACCTGAGGGGGGATACTCTTTTATATATGTTTTTTATATGGTGGAGCATAGGCAGAACACACTGAACAGTAGTTTATAGCTCTAGCAGTTTATACACAGTTGAGGCTTTGCTTCCTTATGGGAGGGAGGAACGTTAGTTATGTTATTTTTTCTTGAACAAATGGGCTCTTTTAAATTTCAAAACCATTTATGTTCAGTTGGAGCATTCTGGGCATTCAAAAATAGTTTTTGTTGTAATCTCTGAAGACTCCTTAATTTTTTTCAGAACTAGTTTATGTCTGTTGAAATATTTTTATTATCAAGTTCTGCCTTAATGTGCTTGACTTATTGCAAAATCTTTTTCCTGCCCAAATGTTTAATACATGGAAGAATTACAACAAATAAGTTTTTCAATTGAAAGGCAGATACTTGAATTAATTCAAAATTTTGAGCTTTGGCAGAGTTATTTACACATGATTATAGAAAGCATACTTTGTCAATGATTCAGTTATTTTTCAATCATAATAGTTTTAAATAAACCACAGTGCCAACAAAAATAAATTAGATGTAGTTCCAACTCCCTTTGGTCTGTTTCTTCTAGGCACAAAATGAGTGTTATATTTAAGCATCCATCTGTTTTCTTAATCATATCTGATTTAAGCAACAATTACTATGAATCCTTATCCAACTCCCAAAGGTCCCCTTAGAAAGCGAAAAAAGAGAAGACCACAACTGCATTTCTTGATGATATTCAGCCAGGTTTTTGGGATTTTTTTTTTTTTTAACTTGAAAACTTTTCCTTTGGGAAGAACAAGACGTAAATATTTAGCTAGGCTTAGAGGAAAATTTCAAATTTGTTTTGGTCAGAAGTCGAATAGAAGGCTGTGGTGTCTGCAAAGTGCACAGCAAAGCCCAACAGTACAGCTAGAGATGATGCAGAGCACAGAAAAGCTCCTATGGAATGTTTATCTCCATCTGGGTCATTGCTGAGTGTGTCCCTGCCTGGAGTGGCCTCAGCTCCTGCAGCACGTGCTGAGCTGCCTGGGGGCTCACACCTGACAGCTGCTACCCCTGGTGGGATCTCACAGGCACTTCTGCTGCTTAGGAAAGCTTGGCTGACTTAACATATTTTATCTTTGGGGGTGACAAATTCTAATGTTATCAGAGTGTTTCTGTTTGCTGTTCCTTTCAGCTACCTGCAAGGAGGTGTTTCGTTTTTCTGATGAGGCATTACACCCAAGATGAGCTTGGCTGGTTTAGAATTCTTGAGAACAGAAATGTATCTTTCTAGTCTCTAGCAAATGGCTGTTAAACTGCCATAAGTTTTCAAAACTGAGTGTTTGGAGAAGTAAAAATTCTGCACCCATCCCTTGCTGTCCCACCAGGTTTGCTGTAGTATTTACAACACATTTAATCCTTTAGCTGAAGTGTGATTTTGTTGCATGCTGATATAGATGACCTTTTTCCTCTCTTTTCTTGCCCACGTTTGTGAAGATTAAATAAAACTATTTTGATTCATTAATTCTAAATAATTATTATATCAATAAGGGTCTATAAGTTAGACCTTTCTATAGCCAGCTAATATTTCTACCTAAAGTAGACAATTCCTTTCCCCTTCTGCAATCAAAATCCTTTTGACCACTTAAATACGCTCTTATTCTCGGGAAGTGGTCTGGACAGTAGTTTCTAAGCCATTCTAATCTGTGGAGAAACTGTAATGCCTTTCATGAGTCTGCCAAATACCACAAGAAAGGCCTGGATTTTCCTCCAAGTTCTTCGATGCCAGATGGATCAAATGATTCCATTTTCCAGGCAAATAAATCAAAACTATTGGAACTTCCTTTCAGATTTTGGGTCTCTCTTTTGCTGGAGATGTGACATACATTTTTTTTAATTCTGTATTTACTACCTTCAAAGAGAATCTGCATGGTTGTTACCTGACCAATATATTTTTTTTTCCATAGAAGTACTACAAAGTACCCAAAGTTGTAGTGGTTTAATTTCAAGGAAGCTGATGACTCTGCTTTCATGGACTTTGAAGATAACTAAATATTTGTTCTTGTTGGATGAGAGTTTCTTAATGGCATGTTTTTAGTGAATCTGTGCAAAACCCTTCCTTTGTCGTGGCTCTGATTTGTTTGCTGGTTAAGTACCCAGTTTTTGTGGCTGTAAGAGTTTGCCACTTTCTGTTCATTCTGGCACCTTTCCAGAGTAGTAGAAGGATCCTTTATCTTGTTTTTGCTCCACTCTTTTCCTCCTACGATTTTATGGTTTAATAGGATTTTAGATCTTGTCCACACTTCCTCTTTCAGACGAGTTGTAGCCACTCCCCAGCCTTGGAAATTATTCTTAGAGTATTAATGAGCACAAAACCAGGGATTAGTGTTTGCAGTTTTTCAGAAAAATGTTCTGCCTGCTCTTCTGGGGACGGCTAGAACTGTCCATGAAGGCTGCCCCATTTCTTCCATCATGATCACTGTTTTCTGTTCCTCCATACTGAGGGGAGCTGGAAGGAATGGTGAGGAATGGGGACTTGGCAACTGAGAAATCTGGAGAAAGAATGGGATCTAGTCTGAGACATCTGGAGAGGTCTGAGTATGATTTCTAAGCAATAAAACTGGAGTGAGGGGTGGGAGAGTAGGATGTGATTAGTTTTCTATAAATACGTATCATTAGAGTATTCAGACTTAACTGTCTGATCCTGTTAAGCCAGAATTATTAGGAGCCAGACATGCTGCACTTGTATGGGGTTTCCTTTTCTTGAACAAAAAATGGAGGTGGTCAGGAGAGATCTGCAGCACTGCCAGAGTATTGTCACAGAGGCAAAGCTTCAGCAACATACAACTAATTCAGAATCTTAACTAATGGTATTGTGGTACATCAAACATAAGGGCTCTGGGTATGTCTGTTGGTTTTATTGTGTTGATGCCTTAAGTTTCAGCTTTCATGTTTTTCTGACTCTGTGCTTCCTAGGGGTGCAGTTCTGAGCCTCATATGAAGTGTTACCAAGCTCTCTTCACAGAGTAGGGAGCCAAAACAAATCCTTTTCCTCCTGGAGACCAAGGACAACTGTTATAAGTTTTCAGGCCTAAAAGCACAAACAAGGGTGGGCTGAAGGGAGCAAGGAGAAGGATGGGACTTCACAACGTGAAGCTGTAATTAGAAAATTAAACCCCAATATGCAAATGGACCAAAACTTAGAAAAGTGTGAGACCTCATGACCAGTCATCCATTTTTTGTGACCATTTTGGGTGTAGCCCTGGCCAGGCTCTTGTCTTGCCCATGTACCCTTAAAGGCCTTTCAATAAATATCTACTTTATTCTCTTAGCTCTGTCCAGTCTCTGTTCCAGATCAGCCTCCCCAAGGCATTGGTGTCACTCATTTTGGTATCTGTAGGCTGCACAGTTGAATGTCTGGAGAAGAGACCTCTCTGAGGAACAGCAGGAGTGTTGGGAATCAGATACCACACAGCAAACTCTTCTTCTGACTCTTGTACAGTTTTTATTGAAGGAATGTTTTATTTGGAAAAACACATCCTGTAAAGCGATCTTCTTTATAAAGATGGGGTTTTAAGCAATAGTTATGCTGTTTCCAGAGACTTGTTGAAGAAAAGCTAGATTTTCCTTTTACAAAGAAGAAAGCAGTTGATTAAAAAAAATCAGATTCATCACATTTTTTTAATTTGCTATGGCTTTTTTCCTAGGTCTCAAAGAAAGTGCTGAAGAAATGGTCAAAAACAAGTTGGAAGGAAAGGATAACCTGACTCCATGGCAAAAATATCTAGAGAAGAAGAAAGAAAAAAGAATTCTGAAGAAAAAGAGAAAGGTAATGTTTATATTGGCCATTTGAGGGGGAGTTGTTGTTTGTTTGTTTTCTTAATTTGTTGTTAATTTTTTTTCAGATAAACATAATAAATTGTCCAGCTGCCAGTGCTATTTTAAGGTTGGAATATGCAGTAGTCACTCACATGGAAGTACTGAGAGTGCTTCATCAAACCTACAGAGCAAAAGGATATTCAGCATACTGCTGACCATACATATGCTTACACAGAACATCTTTTATCTACTTGTGCTGCTGTAAAGATAAATTAGACATAATAATAATAATTGGCTTTAATTTGCATTTTTGATGCATTAGAAATGGTCTTTTTGCTACTGTGTGCATATCAATTCAAAGTTGTTATGACAATGATAATTGTAGGTTTGGAAATATTGGGACTAAAATAATACAGACTTGTTTCCCAAAGCTGTAATAGCAAAGAATTAATAGCTGCAAAGAACTATTCAAATTTCAAATTGCAAGAGAAAAAAAAAAAAGGCATGTGACATGCAGAATCTAGGTTCCCTAAAGTCTTAAATTACTCCCAATGTAACTCACATTGCTGAATTACACTTGTAAGAGTAAACTCTACACCTTGAGTTACTCTGTGCATGCCAGTTAGTTGTAACTGGCACTTAAGGAGTAAATTCTCTAGGCTGGTAAGTGCTCAAAAATGGAGTAAGCAGCACAGTTCTGCAGCAGAGCAACTTTGTCTAGCATCACATTCTTGTCCAGTTTGATAAGTTCAGTCAAGGAGCAAGGTGTATGACACACTATTACCTGTAAGAAAATCTGTTCTTTTAAAACTAAACTCCAGCTTTTTGAAATTTGCAGCACAGAATGAACTTTCTTACTCAGGTTTGTGAGTAAGGCATATGTTTTGTGGAACATAAAGTAAGGACATAACAGTGTTGATCCTGTAATTTATTGGGCTGGTTGTCTGAAGCATCACAGTTTGAGGATATACCTAATCAAAATGTATGGAAGAAGGTTGAAATTGTTGATTTGTCTTTACTATCAATTAATAGTGTGCTCTGGTTTTTTTTGGTGTGTTTTTTTTGGTTTTTTTTTTTTTTATGTTCCAGGTACAGTATTTCAGTTTTCATCTTTATAGCTACTAACAACATCTCATTCCAGTGCAACTTAAATAGTAGTTACATGTTGATTGAAATAATGTTTGTGCTTTGTTACAGGCTGCTGCTGAGAGAGAAGAGAGTGAAGATGAGCTTCCACCTGATGTTGATCTCAATGACCCCTACTTTGCTGAAGAATTTGAGAAAACAGGTCAGTCAAAACCGGCAATTTCTAGAGTAAATCTGCCCTTTTGTTAAATCCTGAGTTTTCAAAATAAAATCAGGCTGGACTAAACACAGAGATAGAATGTTCAGAATTAAATGAAGTAGGTGTCATTTGCCTAAAATTGCTGTTCCTGTAAAATTGTAGATATTGTAATACATGGAATAGTAGGGAATATTCTCTTGGCTTTCACCAGAGACCATTAGTTATCCAGTTTCTGGGGATGGCTGTTAATAACAAGCTGCTTTCCCAAGTATTCCAGACAAAAGAACTGCATTGCTTTTGAATTCTTTTTCTTTTTATATGGGAACAGGCATATATATATATATATATATATATGGGTCCCTTTGAAACTTGGGTCAGTTACAAAAATGTCAAATGTTTTTGCATCATAAACAAAGTTGTCTTTGAGAAGAAATCACTTTTCTCTTCTATGTTTTTACTGGAGTACTCTTGGCTGCTTAGAAACCCCAATAGTGAAATGTAGTAGTTTAGAAAAGAACTTGCCCAGTTTAGATTTCTAGGATACCTTTTTTACAAGCTTTTTATTCTGATGTTTAAATTAGCTTTTGCCATGGTAACAGCAAATTTATTTTGAGTGATTTTGCTGAGTAAAATCAATAAAGGTAAGTTTCTGATGTTCCATACTTCTGGGAGCCAGATCCTAAGGGTGGCTCATATTATTTTATGTTAAAAGAAGAAAAATTACATAAAAACAAAAGAAGAAAACAAGCATAAAGAAGATAGCAACAGATTTACTAATATTGCCAGTCTCTTGTTTGGTTGGGAGTTTTTTGAGCATAGAAGTGCAGATCTTAAGTTCCACTTACTTTTAATTTTATACTTGCCAGCACAGGCTTCTGTCCTGAATGTTAAAATGTATCCTAGGATAAAAAAAATAACTAAACCCCAAAATCTGGATGATTTTGTGCTTAATAATCTGAGATAGAGAACAGCATAGAGTTTTAGAAAGAACCACCACAGTCATGCAGTCTGTTTTCTGCCATGCTTTCTGTGTGGCTCGTGTATAGGTTGAAGTAACTTGTTGTAAAGGTAACCATTCCTTCCACCAAATTGTTTCATTTTTCTTTAATAGCAAGGTATACCTAGGTACTCTCATATGATGTGTGCTGTTCTTTGTGAAATCTCTGAAGAAATGGTTTCTTCTGCATTATGTGAGAAGTTGTGTCCCAAAGGGGCTCGGCAGAGAAGGAGCTTATCTGCACATTTTTAAACCTTGTCCATAACATGGAGAATAGACTTTAATGTTTGTGGAGTCTTTGAGGATAGTTAAGTACTCATAAAGGTTAAGAAAGTGAAGCTTTTGTCTTCAAGATTGCTGATTATTACTGAGATACAGGAGAAAACCAGAACGTGGTCAGCCCTGGAGGATTTCTAAAGGGACAGTTCAGTGGCTGGCTGGGAGCCAGTTTGCATTTTAATGGTAATTACACAGCACAATTTTGGCTTTCACCAAGTTTACCCAGAACAGCCTCTGTCTCATAGTTGGGGTTGCTTTTAAGCACAACTTATCCTGTGAGGGAGAATGGATTACAGTCATCTTTGAACTTGGCTGTAATTTTGCCAACTTTGTATTTAGGGTACAGGCAACTTAAATGACCATCGTTTTTCACAAGCCTTCCACAATTCCCCTGGAAGATTGAAATTTCACCCTTAAATTGCCTGTCAGATTATTTTAGAAGATGCTGAAAAAGCATATGACAGGATTTATTTGAAGACTCATGTGGACCAGTGCAGAAACTGAGGATGCAGCAGTGCTGGATTCATTTGTTGGGAATCACAACAATGTTCACATGCATGGGCCTTGGGTAGCTTGCTTTCTGTCAAGCTGAGGCAATTGAAGGGAAGCAAGAGTGTAAGGAGCTGCTAGACCAAGGGCCTAAAAACTGAGTGCTGTGAAAGGAAAAGTGGAATTTATGGGAAGTCTACTAAAGCATGTGTTCCTCAGGTATGTCTTTGTTCCTGATAACTGTTCCTGATAAGCAGGCAGTGATTCTTACACTGTGGGTGCTTCACCTCGGGAGAGGCAAGGTAGAACAAACTCTTTGTACCTGCTCTGCCCAAAAGCTGTGTGGGGTTTGTGGTATATTACTTGCTTTGCACAGTTTTGTGTGACTTTTTAATGTGCCACAGGCTAAAATGTCAGATGCTGCAGATACATGAGCCTTGATGATGCATTCTAGAAGCTTGACTCCAGTTTCATATTGTCAAGAAAAAGAAAATTGTTGCTTTCATTTTACACTGATGCCCATCCTGTTTCAAAAAACCTTGGAAGACTTGGGTTTGGCTTGGCCAGTTTCACTGTTACTGCATCAGCTTCTGTGGGCCCTTAGAAAAGGGAGACAGAATGACTCTTGTAGCCTAAACTGTTGAAAAATTAATAGCTAAATAGTGTAATTGCTTATTAACATGTCAGCAAGGTCCTCCTTTTGGAGATCACTGAACAGTTTCAGAACACATTCAGCATAGTTTCTGTTGAACCTTTGAGGAATTCTTCACACATTATTGTAACTCCTCTTAGTTCCAAACCATTAGATCATGCCTTCTTGTGATCTGATTTATGATGTATGTAGGAACTGATGCCTTTTTAAAACCAGAAGGGAGCACTACGAGCGCAAGGAGCTAAGAGCTTAACAACAAAATCAGAGTATAGTTGTAGAACCTGTACTTGAAAGATAAAGTAGGTGAAAAGATTCATTTACTGTGTGTCTTTGCAAGGCTTTTGAGACTGACTCAAGTGTCTGACTAAGGCAGAGGTCTTGTGGGAGGAGTTTTTGATTTGGGGTCAGTTTCTGTGCCTGAAGTCTCAAAAGTTATGATAAGCTTTTACTGTCAGCTGGAAAGTTGTTGATGCACAAAGTTAATGTTGCAAACAAAATTCTTGAGGTGAGAAAAAATCAAATGGCAGCTTGAGTGGGGATTACAGCAGAAACTGGACACTTTTTATACTGGCTGGTGGCAGCTACCAATTAGTTCTGTGTCACACTGAAGCATCTTCTGCTCTTGGTGGGACAAATCTGATTAAAAGGTGGCAGTGGGGATGAAGTGCTAGGAAAAATCTGAGGGTGTGCAATCAGTTTGCCATAACTGTGCAACAAGTGTGTGTGGTGGGGCTAGCAGAACGTATGTGGGATACAGAATATAACATATTCTGTATGTTAAAAATACAGAAAATGACACATTTGTGAATTTTCAAGCAGAACCATTTTCAGTATGATACAAATTTTTGATTCCCAAAGGTGATTTTAGGTCCCAGACTGGTTTTATTAGCTGCATGGTGTCAAAGTAAGAAATAAAGGGTTTACTAATTTATTTATTTTCATGGAGAAAAGCTCAGTTTGATACCAACTCATTGTCCAGCCCCATCTGCAGCCACAGAAAACTCTAAAGGAATAAGGACCACTTTTGTGATTCCCCACAGAGTGAAAGAGGAGGGGAGGTGACTTTCAATGACTTTCCTTTGGGAAATGTGTGGAAAGAAAAGAAATGTACTGATCTCAGTTCTCATGTAATTGTCTCCAGTTGTATCTCTGTGCTCCTTTTCTGTAGTTTAGCCACCTCTAAAAGATAGAAAAAGATTCCTACAGAAGACATCTATTTCTCCCTTCTACACATTCACTTAAATTGTGTAGTTTAGAAAACAATATCATTTCTAAACCTGATTTTCCTGCACATTTTCTGGAACTACTAAATCAATAGGGTTTTTTTTTTGACCTGATGTCATTGTGCATCAGCATAGTTTATTTTTTCTTGGTGGGGGTTTTTTTCTTCTGGAAATCCATTTCCAGTTTGGAATCCATGTAGAAATAGTCAAGGGAATTGACAAGGCAGAAAAAAGCCTTCCTCAAGAAATAACATCCTCTTCCAGAGCATCCTTAGTGATATAACTTGACATGTATCTGGCATGTCTGTATTTCTAATCTGAGTACAAAATAAAGCCAAATATCTTCCTTTAGAGTACCCCCAGTGGACTGCAGCAAGTTGCCTGGGAATGTCATTCCAAGCTCAAAGGTCAGAGTGTGTGGTTCAGGTCAGGAACCCTTCTGCTTTTCCTGCTTTTTTTTTTTTGATCAAGATCTACAGGCATTCCAGAGAGGATAATTTGATTTAGTAGGATTTATAAACAGGTCTTTTTTCATTAGAAATCAGGTTTGACTAATGTCTTATGCTGTTACTGTTCATTCTGTCTGTCTAATCAGCAGTGTGTATCTGAATGCTAAGGGAGTAGGGGAGCTTCCTCAGAACCATATTCAGTCTGAGCAGAGTCAACCATCTTTGAATTTCCACTAGAAAACACCCTGGGAGTGGTGTGATGTCGTGGGTTTGCCTGCACTATTGTGATACTTCTCTATGAAAAACACACTAAAACCATAGGTTTGACTGAATTTATGCCATTTGAATGTTCCTGCCTCCTTAAACTGAACAACTATTCAGTGGATTTTTATTGCTTCAAGTCTTCTTGGTTTTTCTTAACTTTGCAGCCTTTTTCCACATCACATTTAAATACTGACTGCAAGAAAATGAGATGTACTAAGAAGTTCTAGCTATAGGTAAATTATGATCTCATGCATAAGCTTGGATAAATGTGTTCATGTCCTGTATTTGCACTTAGGTTTAAAGAAGAAGCCAGAATCAGTAGAAAGTACCTCAGAAGATGAAGATGAAGTTGAAAAACAGAAGGTAAAGTGATGTAAAAATGTTTAATTGCATGAATTCTGCAAGTATTTGGTATGTGCTTGAGAGTGGACCTGCAGAATTTCATAGGATGACAGTAGAATAAAACTCCACAATTTTGATAGTGAGAGCTTTTGGAGCAAAAACTACCAAGAAGTTTGTGTGTTGGGCAGTGCCAAGTTGTTATTTTTTTAACATCAGCATTCTATGAAACATTTGTGGGTTCAAACCTTGTCCTGTATATTTTTGTCCTTGAAGATTGAGTTATTTGCTATTTTGTGTTTACTTTTCATTTCTTCTCAGAACAAGTTAACTAAAGGAATTACTTAAATCCAGATATGTTGATTTTTATTTTGCTGTATGAATATCAGTATTAAATTGTATCCAGTAGTTATTTCTAAGCTGTGGTGTACAATTTTCAGATGAGATTGTTACTGTGTTCGAAAATTGAATGTGGGTATTTGCATTTATTTTATATCTAATAAGAAGGAAATCAATTTGTAGTAATACTATACCTCAGAATGTTAAAGTAAAGTTTTTATAGATGAAATAATACTGCCCTGATGACCCTATTTCAACTTATTTAAATAACTGTAGACTCATACAGGCTTTATTAATGAGATGCTGATTTTTTTCATAGAAAACTTTCATTGTGTACATGGACTTTCTTCTTTTGTAACAGGCTGAAATGGCCCTACTGATGATGGATGATGAGGATGACTCCAGAAAACATTTTAATTATAAAAAGATTGTAGAACAACAGAATCTGAGCAAGAAGAAAAAGAAACTTCTTATGAAAAAGAAAGAATTAATAGAAGATGACTTCCAGGTAATTGTGTACTTCTTGACTTTGTGACTGGAGCAGTTCCAGGAATCTCATGAACTGTGGCTTCTGAAGCAGCTCATGTTTTATTGGGCTTAAAAGCTTTCCTGTAATGGGAAAAGTTTGCCTAAAACAAATGCTTCTTTTCTCCCTTCAGGTAAATGTTGCTGATACAAGATTCCAAGCCATGTTTACTTCTCCCCTGTTTAATTTGGATCCTTCAGATCCAAATTTCAAGAAGACAAAAGCGGTAGAAAAGATCCTGGAAGAGAAAGCTCGCCGAAGAGAAGAAAAGGAGCAAGATCTTAAGGAGGCAAACAAGGGCCTGGAGAACAAGATGGCAAAGAAAGGAGAGGTTGCCAAGAAAGCCATAGATCCTGCCTTATCCATGCTAATAAAGTCTGTCAAAAACAAAACCGAAGAGTTTCAGGCACGGAAAAAGCAGAAAGTCAAATAACTGAACTTTGTTCTTACTCAGACTTTACTTTAATCCCAGCCCTCCTAACTGGAGACTTCTGTTAAAGTTCCTGCAGCCTGCTCTAATTCCTGTCCACCTAAAATGTCCTGAAAAGTCATTTAACTATGTTGGAGAATTTTGAAGTGTTCAGAGTAATAATTCCTCTTTTCTTTTGCCACAACAAATACTCTTTTGCACATATGTAAGGAAATGATGGTTTTGAGATAGTTTTGTTTTGTATCATGTCATCTCTTGAAAATAATAGAAGTGCTGAAGATGGCTACAAAAATCTTAATTATGGGTTTATTTATAAATAATAAAAACAGTTCTGCAGAGGTTTATTGCTGAAACTAAGTGGTTTTAAAGTTTTTAATTCCACAGAAGTCTGTAAAACATACCTGTCTTGATAAAGGTAATAATATAACTACAAATGGAAGAAATTTTGTATACAAGTTTTTTGCAGATTTTTAAAAGATTGTGTAAATGCTTTATTAACTTCTCCTTTAAATACTTGAAGATAATAGAATTAATTAGTGAAAATATTGCCATTTAGAAGTGTTTCATTAACATACTTTGGAAATAAATAATTTAAATTGGCCCAAAAGAATTTTGGGTACTAGCTGTGTTCTTTTCTTTCACGCCTAAGCGAAATGACATCAAAATAAACTTTTTGCTATTGTTATTACATTTCCATGAATATGGTCTTCCAGCTTTGCAAGTATTAAAAAAAAAAAAAAAGGAAGGGGTGGAGGGGGAAAGGAAAGAATCAAAGGCAGATGTAGACAATACAGTTTTAGAAATCATGTTGTTTGGCCATGTTGGCGTCGATGATAAAGGTATCAAAGGTGCAGGGAGAACATTGAAAGTCGAAAATGATCACTCTTCCCTGAAGTGTGGCCATGGATTTGTTTCAAGGTTTGGTGTGGGTTGGGGTATTAGGATTTTTTTAAATGTTTGCTGTATCAGGTCTGAAATGAAAACAACATGGCATTACAATTAAGTCTGAAAACTTTGGAAACAAGGATCTAAAAGGTAATTTTCCATTTTAAAGATAATTTTTAATTTCTAAGATGTTCTACTAATATAAACAAAAACAGAGGTTGAAGCTATAGCTAATCAAAGCCAGTGTTCATATCAAATAAATTTATCTCAGTATGGAAAGGAGATAAGAGAGCTGGATTAACACATGGGAGGCTGCAGAGTGACCAAAACAGCCAAAGGTATTAAGGAACATAATAAACAAATACAGGTGGAGATGGATTTTAAAAGTGTGCTTTGCAATGATGTGCCTGTGGAATACTTGCAGACCCCTGAGTGTTTTAAATTTAATTACTCTTCATAAACATTTGAACATCTTCAGAGTTACTTTGTTTTAATATTGGGCCCATAGAGAGTATCCCATAACTTTGTTTAGTAATTTGTATGAAAAACAAATTTGTTGGGAAATGAAAGGCAACAACAAACTGCACTGGCTCTTGAATGCTCTAACCCTGCTGTGTTCTACCAAACACTTGGGTGTTATCAGTGCTTTTCTTTCCAGCTTGGTGCTTTTATAACTGGAATTCGATGTGGAATCAGTGGATCTCTGCTCCTGCAGATTGCCCAGATGTGCTGAGTGACTCACTGGTACAAAACCCTCCACCAGAACTTCTGTACTCCTGCAATGCCTCTGTCCTTGACACCAGCTTTGCTGGAGAAGTCATTTGAAAAATCTAGTTATAAAATTAAAGAGTCACAAATTGTGAGGACTTCTTATTGAAATTAGATGGTATAAATGATGTGTCTTCACATAGATGTATGCTGGCTGCTTTCTCCTGTTAGGAAGCCTGGCCTCTACTTGGATGTCATAGCAAAACAAAATGCATGGAAAGATGAAAGCAGACTTCACAGTGTTTTTAATTATTGATTGAAATAATTGTTGAATGGTAACATGTATTCCTGTAAATGCTTAATGTATGATCATTTTATGTAATCAGATGGTTTTGTTGTTGGTTTTGTTCTCAAGTTACTGAGTGCTAAGGGGGCATCTTAGTTGGGAAGAACTGGAGAACTTCAGGATCTGTCCTAGCATGCGTCTTAGATGGGATTTTTTGTTTGTTTGTTTATAAAATGACTAGCTCTAAAACCTCTTTTTTCAAATCCCATCATCTAATCTCCATGATTCCAGATCAATGTGAAAAAATCTGACATGCTTTCTGTGTCTCCAGCAGAAGCATATCTTGAAAATCTGGTAAGAATCTAGAATTCCCTGCAATCCATATCCCTTGGTGTAAACAAAATAAATGATGGTTTTGACCATCTCATTGCTTTTAAGCTTGAAAATAAGATCTGGAACTTCCAACCTCTCAACTTTAAAATATGATTTTACTTTTCACTTTCATTAGATGTCATGCAACCAACAAAAGTGAAGGCCATGAAGTAAAAGGACACATTAAAAACCAGGACTGTTAAAAGTGAGACAAATAATTTTTCTAGCAACTTAACAGAGGTCTGTTATAAAGTAATTTGTCTCCAAATTGGCAGCCAGCAAAGTTCCTATTGAATGTAAGCCAGGCCTCTAAAGTTCTAATATTACAAGTGGAAATCACAAGAGGGTTTGATTTATTTAAAAACTGAGAAAGATCAGACAACAAGAGATGAAGAGCCATGTATGTTTTCAATCATTCCTTCTGTCTAAAAATTAAATGTATTATTTCCAATTAATAGCAAGTTGGCTTTTCATATTTTGATAGTATCCAAAAATAACTGTAAGTTGTGCCATCACATACTTTTTAGCAAACAAAGCAAACAACCAAAATACTGTGGGTTTTCTAAAGAAGGTCCTAGAAACTTACGTTACATATGCTCTATATTTAAAAGTACTAAGTAATTAGTTTGCTTTGCATTTGTCTTAAATCATGTTAAATGCCTTAGTCAAGTTTTGTAGCTGTGATAAGAAGACCAACACTGGTACTTCTGATGGTACAGTGATTTTATTAATTCCTTGAATGCTTTAAAGAGCTGTAACTTTCTTAGTGTAAAAATGGACCTTTTCACATAGAGGACTATGTTACTGCATTCCTGTAAGAAGCAAGAACAAAGTGCAGAAAGGTCTGTTCTGAAGTTCTCCGTCCTTAACATCGAGCATTATAAATGGGAGTATTTTTGTCTGGGTTCTGGACCCAGTCTAGATGAATGTCACCTAAGGTCATTACTACTTTCTATCCCTCTCATCACTAACATATGAGTAATCCCTACTCAGGACTGTTCCAGCTCTGTATTTCAGCTGTGCAACGCTGTTGAGTTTCAAACAACATAGCTTGTAACCTCCAATGAGCCCAGTGGCAAACCTTGCTCCTCTCCCATCCCACGGCTGGTTGCCACAATTTCATGGGCAAATGCTCCTGGACTGCAGCCCATGAGCTCCTTGGCACTGCACAAAACCCTTGGCTTTGCATTGAAATCCTGCATTGAAAGTGCACTCAGATCTTCCTCCTTTTGTATTTCTGGGATAAGGAAGGAGGGAAAGGACAACTGAGGCAGATGGGGCTTGTAGTGACTTCTGACAGCAGGATCAAGGATGGACATTGTAAATGTGAACAGAGAAACTGGCCAGTGCAGTCAGCAACGCAGCTGAACTGCTGCTCAAAGGGGCTGGCAGGTTGTCCATGAAAAGTGCAAGTTAGCAGAAGTGGTTACCAAAAGGACTGGGAATAGCAAAAGAATGGTTTAGGGTGGCTGTGATTGCTGCAGGTGATTAAGAGTTGAAATCAATTCTGTGGAATGCAAAACCCTCAAGCACAAACTGCTTCCCTTCCTCATTGCCCTGTCTGCTTTCCCCCTTAAGTTACTCTAAGAGGGAGCAGGTACATGGGCTGCCTAAGAATGGATGCCTTGGGCTTTGGCGGGACAGGCTGGTCCTTTTCCTCAGCAGAAGAAATGACTGAGGAGCGTCAGCAGGGAGAGAGCCTCAGAGGATGTGCAGTGATGAGCAATGCCTCTGGTGCTGGCAAAGGGTTTAAGGATGTCCTTGCAGTTGGAGGGGGGAAAGAAGATCTGCAATTCTTGAACCAAGCAAAAGATAGGTATTTGTTTTTCACGTATTTCTTGTTCGGTGAATTTTAAAGCTCCCTATGAGGAAATTAAATACAAGTGCCTAGGAACCAAAACCACGTCAGAGAGAAAATCAAGCAGAGTAAATGTGAAATAAGTTCTGGTATTTATTGCAGTTACCTAAACAGATGCTTTTCTTTAAGCTCTAATCTGAAATGAAAGTACCATGTTAAGGGAAGCAGCCTTCATTATGCTATATTTTGGTGTCGAAGCCCTCGACTTTGCAAAATAACTGTTTTGTCAGCAAGGTATTAATTTTCATTTATTTCAATGAAATAAAAGCCTTTATGCTCCACAGAAGCTCAGCTGTCTCATGGACAGATGATCACCTCAATCCAGAAGAGGAGACTGGGCACTTCAGTGAACATCCCAGGTGTTAGCAGGGAACGATTTGTGCTTTTTATGTCCTTTGCAGAGGAGTAGAAATGCTTCACAGGGTGGTGGCCATACAGCTACTGCAACACTCATGTAGTAAAATCAAAACAGGTGTAGTAGACCACACTTAAAAGGAATATCAGTCTATCACTTAAGTTACCTGCTTTCCTTAAGAGGCCCAAAATTCACCTTTGATAGCAAAGTAAGTTGTCTTGGTAAAGAAAGGATTTTCTCACCGACTAACTGCTTTGTTTTTCTATCAGTTACATTTTCTGAAAGACAGAAGATACAAAATACAGAAAAAGGGTAACAGTAATGAACTTAGTTGTGTATTAAGAAGTAGCTTAAAAAAGCAAATTCTGTCCTTAAATAAACCTGCATTGATTTTTTTGTACTGATCTCAACTTCACCCAAATGTGAATTTGCTGATAGAGCTCATGAAGTGCTCTGAGAGATGAGAGCAGATTTTTTTCCCCTCATTTTGTATCTTGAAGATCAGAACATCCCCAGTAAGAGAATGATTCTGCTAATTATTCTGAAATTATAGTGAACTTAGGAATCCTGAAGTCTCTCTGTTGCAATGGGATCAGTACCACAGAATTTGAAGGGCAGGATGCTGCTCTTTCAGACTGTGCTACTGAAATCATGTCATTCCCTGACTGCAATAAACCAGCTCTGGTTTGGACTAAATCATTAGCCATGGAGAGCTGCAGAGAGCAACCACACAGGTCAAAATCCATAACAATAATGAGATGATCTAACCTGTGGAGAAAGCCTAGTTCAGGAATTACTTAGTCGCCAACTTGGCCTGTTTTGCCAAAATACGTATTTTTAAATTGTCATATTTAAACCTTCACCATGCTTTGTAGGCATGAAGAAAAATGTTCTCTGATTCTGGAAACCACTTTTCTGCAAGTCTTGGCTTCCTGATTTCCTGTAGCTGTCATGGGGAGATGACTGTCCTACCTACTGCAGTGGCCAGTATGTACCCAGTACTCATTTAACTCACTTTTCAAGGAATAAAGACAAAACCTTGCAGGGATTTACTACTTGTGGTTATTTTGGCAACAAGTGATGAACACATTTTTGAAGTTGCATTTCTCAAAAGTCCCGTGTCTTATGATTTGGCCCCCCTGAAAAGCTGGCTGACAGATTGCAATCACATCGAGTTAGAGCTTTCTGAGCTGCAATGGAATGAGCTTTGGAAATAATTGCCTGTGGGCGTTGAGCAGTGGGGAGTATGTGGAATGCTAAATAGACAGGTCCAGGACATTAGAGTATTTTCCTCATCTGAAGTAGCTCATTATCTGGAAAAAACATTATTTTACTGGCTGGAAGTCAAAGAAGGGGCCTCTTCACATGGAGAGGAAGCAACAAGCATGCCTGGAGAAGACTGCAAGCTTTTTTATGCTACCTGCCAGGATCAGCCAGTCTTTCAGGGGGATTAATGATGTGATGTTTGAGTGGATTGATTCCAGCCTTCAGCTGTTATTCTCCTCTTGCATGCCATCATCCAGATAACAGTTCCTGTTTGTATTTACTGGTGCATTCAAATTCTTTTTTGGTTGACTGTAGAAGTGAGTTGCAAAGCTCCTAATTGAAGCTGGAATGGTTCATATAGGGCTGTATTTCTATGTACTTGCCTTTTTTGTTTTTTTTTTTTTTTTCTTTTTTCTCTTTTCCTCGTGGTGGCTTTCCAGACAAATGTTTCATTAAAGCATTAAAGTTGTCCTTAATTGATTGTTTTAGGGTGTTCTCTCACCTGGGTAAAAAGGGATAGAAAAGGGATGTGAGTCTTCTCCTCTTCTACTGTTCTTTCCCAGCACCTTTGTTCTTAACAGGTGTCTGAAAGCACTGAAACCTCCCAAACCAAAGGTTCAGGTATTTCTTGCCTGGAGCATCTTTTGTGAAACCTCACTGAAGTCTAAGAACTTCAATACCCACTTTTACCCAGAATAAACTAAAGGAGCAGATAAGGTCTCTATCATACTATGAAGTAAAACCAGTAGAGTGTGCTTCAAAAGACAAAGCACAAGAAGAAATCGAAAATAATCAAGAAGAAACAGAACCAAAAAAAAAAAAAATAAAAAAATCCACAGGCTTTAAAACACAGCAGCCATCTTTGTAAAAGGAATAAAGAAAACCTTTCACTTCAAACCTGGATGCTGAGGAACAATTTACAGAACGAGATCACCTTTTTATTGGAATAGCAACACAAATCTACAGAAGAGTATGGACTAGAAAATAGGAAAAAAAAAACCCAAGAAATATTTGGCCAGTTTGAAAATTGTCACCAGCTGCAGAGGACAAGTTAAGTAAAGGCATCAAAAAACAAGTGAAAACAGACATTTGGATTTGAAATCCAGTTCTGGAAAATGGTATAGGACTAAACATTGACAAGGCTTTAGCTTCCCCTCTAAGGAACGAAGGGCTCTGTGATACTGTCAATCAGTATGACAGCCCTGCCTTTGTAACATGAACCTACTGCCAACTTCAAGGAGATTTGACAGTCAGGTCAAGTCAAAATATGTGTAGCTGAGAGTCAGACACCCGTGCTGCCTCTTTCTTAGCCACAGAGGTAACAGCTGGACACAGGGAGGGAAAATGGGAGGCAGAGGGTGCATACACAGGACAGAGAGGTGAATGCACAAGGTCAAACCAAAGTTGCCTTGGCATCGAAGAAGGGCTGCAGCCAGAGGGCAAGTGCGTTGCAACACTTCCACAATACCCTCCTTTTCCCTCAAAGCAGCCTGTCCCAGCTCAAATGTACCTGTTGCCATCCAAAAAGCAAAAAATTACTTTGAGAAATCTCCTTGTTTCATTTCAGCACTGTCAAGAATTACAGGGCTTTAAATAAAAATAATAATAAAAAAGGCAACAAAGCAACTCGCAACTGGGATTTGGACCTCAGGTTAAAATCTGTGAAAGGTGACCAAAGATTTCCTGAGGGTTTGTGGATTGCATGTTATTTCCTTGTAGTTTTGTCCAACAGAATAGGAAGCACCTGGTAATGTGGAAGACAAAAGCTGCTCTCCAAAAGCCACATAGTTTTGTGTGCCAAAAACTTGTGTTGAAAAAGACTTGCATTTGTTCCTGACATATTTTGCATTGTTAAAAAAATTTAAGGCTGGTCTTCGAAAAAAGAAGTCAATAATAGAAAAGTGGAAGCACATTTTTATTGGGAAAAAAGCCATAGAAAGAGTTTCTGTGACTATTAGGCAGGCCAGGAAGGAGCTTTTTGAATTCCTGAGGGAGTTCCTATGAAGGACGATTAGGATGTGGTGGAGATGGAATAAAAATCTGGGTGTGAAAATGTCAGTTTCCAGATGTCCCTATGCACAGCAGGGGGGTTTGAACTAGATGTTCTTTAAAGGTTCCATTCAACCCAAACCATTCTATGGCTCTAAGATGCTTTGGTTCTTGCCAGTTCAGTTCAAGTTCCTGCTAATCAATACACAATATAACCTGTGTTCACCACAAACATGAAAGCCAATGGCTCTTCTCTTGATGATGGCAAGAAGTGTAAGCAATCTGTTCCTAATTATTATTTGCTACAAAATGTATTTTGGCTAGTGAATGAAATTGGTGTTTATTAGGAAGTCCTATAGTAAGTGTGAAAAACAAAGTTCGCTTTCTGGAATTTTTAGAAAATCTTTCTAGAACTTTTAGAAAAGTTTAATAAGGGAGAAAGGAACAATATCCAGTGGGGTGTTTTTGGCAACAGGCCAAAGAACACACCTTAACTTAAAATAATATTCTCTATATATTGTTACATTACTAGGGGTACATACATATTTATGAGTTTATACATTATTCAAACATTTTTGTGAGTTTTTTTTAGTGTTTCAGGAACTTTTTTTGCTTAGTTTTCACCTCTAACTTGTCTGCATAACATCTTGTAGATTAGGTCAATATATTTTATTTCTTCTTGTGGCTCTATCTTGTTATTTCACGCTCCCTGATAAAATTCTTCTCTGGCGCTCTGGTTTTTGTCACTGTTACCACTTGGACAGGCCAGTTTGCAGATGTGAGAAACAACATAATTGTTTTACACTATTTTCTGAGTTAGTCACACCAAAGCATTTTAACGTTGCATAGTCTCCATTTTTATATTTCGCTAAGGCTTATGGTATCTATTTATTATGCTATCATTTATATAGGTTATATGGTGCATACATAAACTGATAGAACAGCTGAATTATAAACTGTACTATATCAAAATACTTGTGATCAACAGCAACACGCAAAAGCAGGTATGCAAACGCGAAAGCCAGTATTATATTGTCATTTATAACAGTAAGTGTCGCAGAAACATAATTTGTCAAAATTCCCTTTAAAAACTGAACTCTGGCGGGCGAGCTCCTGAGGGCGGCTGAGGGCCCTGAGGGCAGCGCCGCGAGGCGGCCGCGCGCAGCCTCTCGGCGTGACGTCACGGACCGCCCGTGTGACGTCACGGGCCGGGCGGAGGGAGGAGGCGGCGGCCGGGGCCGCTCGGTCCGCCCGGGCCGGGGCTGGCTGTGGGACGCGAACCCGCTTGGGATCGAGCTCCGCCGCGCTGTGGTGCTGACACACGGACACGGCAGCGTCGGGCCCTGCCCGCCCCTGCGCTCCGCTCGCTCCACGGCCGCTCCCTGCCGGGCTTCGGGCCCTGCGGGGTTCCCCGAGCGGCTGAGCGGCTCCTGCTGCTTCGGTGTGACCCTCGCGTGTGTTTGTCTTCCTGCCGGCCCCTTCTTAGGATTCAGAGTTACTTTTGCAGTGAAGTCAGGGCTTTGGGCACCTTCCAGGAGATCAGGTTGCTCAGAGCTCCATCCAACCTGGCCTTGAACGCTTCCAGGGCTGGGGCATCCACAGCTTCTCTGGGCAACCTGTGCCAGGGCCTCAGCACCCTGCCAGCTCAAAACTTCCTCCTAATATCTAATCTGAAACTACTCTCTGTCAGTTTGAAGCCATTTCCCCTTATCCTGCCACTACATGCTCTGGTGAACAGTCCTTCTCCATCTTTCTTGTGGGCTCCCTTTGGGTACTGGAAGGTCACAATTACGTCACCCCTGAGCCTTCTCTCCTCCAGGCTGAACAACCCCAAATCTCTCCGTTTTTACTGAAGAAAAGCTGCTCTGTCCCTCTGAACATCTTGATGGCTTCTTCTGGCCTCATTTCTACAGCTCCATGATCTTCCTGTGCTGAGGACACCAGATCTGGGCACAGCGCTGCAGGTGGGGTCACACCACAGTGGGACAGAGGGGCAGAATCCCCCCTCACCTGCTGCCCACAGGGCTTTGGACGCAGCCAGGAACGCGACTGGTTTCTGGGCTGCCAGAGCACATTGCCACATCACCTCCAGCCTCTCATACATCTGCACCCCCAAGTCCTGAAATCATTTGGTTCATGTTCTTCAGGAGTCACATTATTGTGTATTCCTCCACTACTGTTTCATTAGCTATACAGATGTAGAACAGCAAACTGTTCTACAAGGAGAACAAACTGTTGACAAGGAGGGTCAAGAGGAGGACTGATGAAAGTATGACACCCAGGAAGAACTGATAAATACTAGGAAAAGTTTGAAAGTGAAAGGATGGGTCCAGTGTGATCTTACAAAGTGGAAGCAGCAGTTTCCTAAATGAAACGTAAATGGACATGAATAATACTTAGAGATTGAAGCGGCTTGACCAAACTGACCTGATGAGGAGGAAGTGTTATGAAATTATTGAGATAAGTCAACCATATATAAAAATAAATATATCCTGAGACCCAAATATATGCAAAGGCCTAATTAGGATTCTTAGCTGGAATTATGCTCCTGGTTAGTGCTGAAGTGGCATCTCTATCTTCATTTTCAAATGCAATGGCAGAGTGAGACAGAGCAGCCACTCACTCAGACCCTCTGGCCCGGCCTTGCTTTGACATTCCCAGCCTCTGGCCCTCTGGCTGCCAGGCAACAAGAGCCTT
>VZUI01012910.1:0-21073 GCA_013401135.1 Cettia cetti | reverse complement strand
GGTTTTTCCTTTTTTTTTTTTTTTTTTTTTTTTTCCCTGTTGCTGAGTGCCATGTGTGTTAGTTTTGTCTGTGTGCTGTAAAGTGTGTGCAACTGTTGCTTTTCAGATTTTTTGGTCTGCAGTTGGGATTTAGTTGGCAGTGCAGATAGAGACAAGTTTGGGGAACTGAATCCAAATATTTACATTCTTAATTTGGCCTAGTTTTTGTGCTTGTAAACATTCTTAGTCAAATTGAACTTTGGTGAGGTTATAAGTGGCTTTGCCAAATCTTGCAGAGTCACACCCTACAAGACCTGAAATTGCCCCTTTTGGGAAGAGTTTTGGATTTTTTGGGTGTACATACATCATCTGAGAGTTAGTACTCATCATTTTTACCCCTTATTTGCTTGCAAGATCTTTTCCTGTTTGTTGCCTTTTTTTCATGTGGAAATGCCTCATGCTGTGTCAAGTTAAATGTCATAGAGGAGAACTCCTGCCCACTTATGAGGTCCAGTGCAGATTCCATAAATCCTGGTCTCCTATGCCATTCTAGAGCTCTACCCTGGCAGAGAGGGGCCATGGTGGAGATTCTCCTCTCTCCATAGCTACCCTTTTCCTGATCCTTGATGTTTCCTTGTGCAGAAAGATTGATTTGAGCAATGGGGATGGATGCTTGCTCATGGAGTTTCAGATTTAAATCCTCTTTTCATTCATGTAGGCTTTGAACAGCTGTCAGATTTTGCTAGAAGCTTTTTATTCACTGGGGACTGAACCTGAAAGATGTGTTCTCCATTAGCAGTTGAACTTTCTGAAGTCAACACTTCTACAAACTGTAGGGATAGGGATCAGTTACTACATTAACTCTTCATGGCCAACCCACCCTCTTGTTTGGGGATGCCTTCCTGTTTGGGGCTGTTGCTGATAATCAGAGTTTGCAGTTAGGATAGTTTAGTTGCAGAGAGCTGGAGAGTGTTCTGGGATAGAGGTGGCTGAGTTGCAGTGAGTTCTTACTCATCAGCTTTGTGTTCTTAGCCAGCCGAGTCTGGCCTGCCTTAGCTTAATCCATGGTGAACATGTTTAGAGTAAAGTAACTTGTTCTCCATCTGGACTGTATTCTCAGATAGTTAAAGCTGTTCAGGGAAATGAATGGTCTAATTCCTACAGCCAGTGCTTTTGCTACATTCTGCTGTGAGCTTCTGACCCTGGAGATGCGCTTGGTAGGTTGAGGAACACAGGAGAAGAGAGTAGGTGTTCACTTTTAGTGCCACCTTTGCCCTTCTTTGAAGATATGTTTGCTTGAGCTGTGTCTGTAGGCTGAAAAGCTGCTGCAGTGTAACTGAGGATTCAGTGAACGTGTGCAAATGGAGAAATCCTTAAGGACACAGGGAAGGCACAGTGGGTTTCACTCGGAAGTGTGCCCTGTGTGTGTTCACACTCACAGGAACGGGATGTTATTTCAGTGTGAGTATATCTGTCTCCTAATTGCTCTTTAAAATGAAGATGTAAGAATGCTTAATGTGTTAACATTTAGTGTTAGGACTGGTGCCAGCACAGGAAACTAGGTCTTTGAGTTGAAACTTTTAACATTATTCTCTAACTCCCACGTTATTAAAAACAGTCACTGCATAAAGTTTTAAAGCTATAATTAATTTTATCATTTTGATGAGGTTGTCACACTGAATTACTGGTTTGCATTTTTTCCCCTTAGGAAAAAGATAATTATTCTTCATGGGACACCCAGTCACAATCACAGGGGACAGATGCTAACTGACTAGCACTGTGCAGAGCACTCTGCTCAGCCTGCTGTTCCAAGTATTAGGGCAGAGACCAAAGATTTTGGGAGGGCTGGCCTGGGAGATCTTGCAACTCTTCTTCAGTGAGGAGCAGATGTTTCAGACACTGACTCTGCTCATTGTTCTGGGAAATCCTTCAAGTTCTCTTGACATTCTTGCTTTCAACATCGTTATTACTTGAGGGAGTAAAAAGAGTTTTTGCAATACAGGGTGAAATTAATGAGGAGTTCTAATGATTTTGATCCTTTGTCCTAATGAAAACTCCTATCACTTGAAGTCAAGGGAAAGGACCTAAAGTCATGTTTCTTTCTCTGTGGGCACAAAGAGAAATGGGACATATTGGCTGACCCACTGTGTGTGAAAGTGCTTCTTATTTGTGCTACAGGATTGTAATGATTGAAGTTTCCAGATTGCCTCATATCTTAATTCTGGTTCTAGGCTCACAAGATCCTGTTATCCAGTGTTGTCAAATGAGCTTTATGAATATTGCTTTGAAGATATGGCAAATGAGCCACTCAAACTGTGTAAGAAACAACTGACTTGAAAGAAAGTTGAGATCAGGATAGGAAAGGAAAAAAGGGAACATAAAGAAGAGGCATAAAATCATCTGCACCTCCCTGAAGGGTGTTTGTAAAGATCACTCACTCCCAAACCGTTAAAACAGCATCCAGTTCTCATCAATACAATTCATGCAGCTTTAGGTTAATGTGCACATTTCTGTTGGTGTTTCATGGATGTATCCACCACCATTTCTCCTGTGGAAATGAGTAAATATCTGGAATCCTTTAATTGTACTAAAGGGTAAAACAAGGACAAGCACAGGGAGTTCATGCTGTCTCCTTCTTGTCACCTGTCTTGTCTGAAAGCCCTCGGGACACTCAGGAGTACTTGCAAGTTTTAATGGCACAACCCTGATGGCCTGGTTTTGTTATTACTCCAACCTCAGGGTATCTTCCAAGCCTCCCTCCCTGCTTTCACAGGTGCTGTGCTTCAGCTCTTCCCTTCCCAGTGCTAAGGATTGGTGCAGAGGTTCCTGCTGATTGGCTCAGTGTTTATTAGCCTCTGAAGCAGCACTACACTTGCTGCTGTAGTGGCAGAGCAGCTGGCAGGGGAACTGCTCTTTCTCTCCAGCGGTGTCCTCGGGCCTGGGAAGCAAAGGGGGATGTTTGCAGGTGGCAGAGCTGCCTTCTCATCTAGTGCCAAGGTGAGCTGGGGATAATCTTCTTTTGCCTGCTCTGCTTTTCCTGTGGCTGCATAACTTGGATAACACAGGTAACTCTCTAGAAAAATTAAATTCAGGAGGGACAAGGGCTCTCAGACTTTTGCTGTTTTTACCTATAAGTAAGAATCATCTAAACCCTTGTGCTTTGGGGAAAGTTGTCTGTTAGCTCCCAGGGAAATGCTGGGAATTCTTTTCTCTTCCTTAGTGTTCTGCTTTTCTTCTTTCTCCTTTTAGCTCTTAGCTCCCCTCTGAAAGCACTCCAAGCCCAGCAGCTGGGCTGTAATGAACTCTGTGTGTGCCATAATCTCTACTGTGCTGCTGCTTCCAAGCTGTGGAGGGATGTGAGACCTACATTTTGTGGATGCCATTTCCACTGTGGCTTGGGAGTTTTTAGGCCCCAGAAAGGGGATAAATGGTGACAAAATCCACCTGTGAGCATTGAGGCTTCTTGTCTGTCACAGACAATCCGTGATAGCAGTTACTTGAGCTGCTGGTGACAAATTCCTTTGTTTGTCTGTTCTGATATTGACATTTGTATTTAGTGGTGTGCCAAGAGAGGTATCAGACTCTGCTTTGTGCTGTTAAAAGTGCCACATAAGATTTAATTGTGATTTCAGCTTTAATTTTGGCATTGTTTGCCAATGAGTTGTCTCCCTGTGAGACAGTTTTCTGTGAGCTGGAGCAACCAACAGAGCAGTTGGTGAAAGTTCAGCTAAGGTTCTGTCTCCCAAACAAAGCAGACAGAGAACTATGGAGTTTTCATTGACAGGCACATGCTTCAGAGAGAAAAACAGTGGAAGGTAAAAAAAGTTATGAGACAAATACACTGTCTGCCTATTCATCTCCAAGAGATTGCATCTGGAGGGGGGCAACAGTCTGGGATATATGGCTGAGGGGAAGTGTGGGTCTTATCTGTTCAGTTGTGTAGATCATTGTATATTGTGGTATTTCTGGCAACTTAAAAAATGACAGGAGTTAATACCTAGCTTAAAAGCACAGCCCATGAGAAAGATGGGAGAAGGTTCTTGCTGCTCTGAGTGAAGCCAGCTTCTCTTTTGAAGGCTAATGGTTCACCTTCAATCCATTATCATTGTTTTTGTAGAGAGCATGATTATGTACAGAGAGCATGAGATGAATCTGACTGATTTTTGGCATACTAGTGTTGACCCAGAGCTACTGTGGATAGACTGATGTGATAGAGGAAAGAATCTGGCCTATCCTTAAATCTGGAGAGGCAGTAGAATGTTTTGCTCTGTAGAAGTGTAGCTGAGCCACTGGGCTTGGAGGTGTGCTCTGGAAGCAGGACAATTAAGGTTAGTGGCATATTCATGTGAGAAATTCAAATATGCAATGTATATTCATGAGCCTATGGATAATGGCTAAACCAGCAGGAATCCAACCCTGCATAGCCAAGTGCTTTGTCTTGGACTAAAAAACTTCCTTTTCCCTTTCCCATGTGCTTTGCACAGGACAGGTTGGCAAGCACATCTGCCTGTCCAGCCCAGACAAACATGTAATGGGAAGGTCAGCTGGGGTGGAGACCACACAGAGCAGCTGCTTTGGACCACATGAATTATCCCAGCAGTCTGCTCACCTCTTCCTCACCTGGCAGTGAAGTTTTGACTGCAAATTTTCGAATTGTTTCCCAATCTACTTTTTTTAATTAACTTTCCCCTCCTAGTTAGGCAAATAGCAAGGGGCAAGTACATATTAACGTTGTTTTGTTTTGTTTTATGTAAACTTAGGATAATCATAAATATTGGATAGTCAGTGAGAAATGTTTTGATCCAGGATTCATTGACATAAATGAGATTTTATATATATATATATATGTATGTATGATTTGTTTTCATTACACAATGACAACTTACCTCCATAGCTTCTGCAAACTGAATGGAGTATTCCTGTACTGGGTCTAACGGAGTTAGGTTATTTTAATCTCTAGGCTTTATCGTGTGGATTTAAAAACCTGAATGATGAGGGCCTCTGAATCAAACTAAGATTGGTGGTTTGTCAGGAGTAGGGAAAATGACAACAAAAAGCAGGAGCTGAATTCAGATAGCAGCAGAAAGATGATGAGCCATAGCAACAGAGTAGCATCTTTCATTTATAAATCTAAAAGCACTTAACAAGACTGGAACAAATGAGTAAAAGACTGCATCTGACTTTGGTAGATGAGGGAAACAGTGCAGATGAGAAGGATGGGGAGGGTAATTCTGGGAACAGATAAACCCTTTTTTCTTAATTTTCAGTGTAAGTCTTAGGAAAATCAGAAGTATATTGGGAGGCAAAACATTCTATTTTTGTATTGAACTACAAGTACTCAGAGTAGTACTTTTGAGATTACAATATTGCTGCTGCCCTTCAGTGCCTCAAATGGCTTCCACTTGCACCCACAACATAAAATGTGATTTTAAATGAAGTTACTGTTCTTTGAAAGGTGTATGATCAGGTGGTGAGACTATCATGAAACTTCAGGAAACTTTAGGCTTTTAATACCCTGTTTCCTCACTGTATAATCTCAAGTATTTATTAATGGACTAATGTGTATATATAGAGATATGATGTTAATACTTTTTTTTTTCTTGAAAAGGATGAGTTCTTCTGTCCCTACTTGTGTCTGATTTTTGATTCTTATTCATAACCATTATTGCTGGTTACAAGGAGGCAGTTATTTTGTATCTACTATCCCCATCCTCCCCCCCATTATAAACCTCTGCCAAGAGGCAAAGGTACTTTCTGGTACATCAATGTGCAGCTCAGGTTTACATCTTATATAGAGTATATTTATCATGGCTATTCAAAAGATATTAATTTATCCATTTCTTTTCACAAATATTTCAAATAGTGCTTTCTGTATGTGGATTACATTAGTTCTCTTTATGGATGGAAACAGAGGTTTCCTTTGACACACAAGTTGTCATAGCAGATGTTTGATTTATTCCTAACTTCATTTTGACCATGGAGTGGAGGAGATAAAGACCCTTTCTGCCTTCACGGTTTCTGATCTTTATTAATAAGTCCTCAGCTTTCTATAAAGCCTGGACTAGGTTAGATTCAACTAGAACAAAAAATGCTCTGGCTTTTTTTACAACCCTGCTGAGATTTTCTAAGACACTTATGATAGTTAGATGCTCATTTTCCATTAAAGTCAGTTCGTACCAAATATAAAAATCCTCAGTGTGGCTATGGGATAATTGTTTAACAATAAAACATCCACATGTTCCTCTTAGAGGGAACTCAGGACCTTCACATTAGGAAAGTGCAAGCAAAAGGCAGCAACTTATTGTTTCAGTGTTTTCCTTGTGTTAAAGATAGTTCCACATGTCTGTATATGTTTTTGTTGAAGCAGAAAATACCTCTTTCTTAAAACAATTTGGCCCAATAATGCCTGCTTTGCTTCTGTTCTCACGCTTGGAAGAAAACAGGTTTGCTCTGCAATGTTGGTGTTTCTGTGCTTTTCTCCCTTTGATTTTTAACCACTCTGCAAATAACCATCCATGAGGAAGAGCATGTTCATCTTTCTCCAAAAGAGAATACTTTGTTTTTCATAACAACTAAGTACATATATATCTGTGGAAAGAAAGAAATAAATCTGGGTAAAGAGTTACTACCTGGCAAATCTCTTGTCCAGTTGCTGGTTTTTTTGCTCACTCATTCAGAGGTCCTCTATGTCATTCCCTTACCTGGAACCTCAGTTTCCCTGTGTGTTTGTAAAGCAATAATTGATATCTCCCCACATATTCCTAAGATCTGCACATTAAAGAAGAACAATTAACCAGATATTTGTATTTAGCTGTTTCTGACATGAACCTTTGCAGTTTGCTGCATTTCTTTTGTAACCTGGAGAGGTTGTGATGGGCTGAAATTGCACTCTGAAGGGTGGTGACAATTTTCCTGTACAGTTTCAGTGAGCCTGAGCAGTGCCTGTGGCTCGGGGAGCTCTGAACTTGCGAAGGCTGAAACTTGTGTTTGTTCTGTGCCGACACCCCTGGCTGAGCAAAGAAAAGGTGTTGATGTTGGAAGGAGCTGCAGCTCTGCTCCCTTGCCAAGTATGAGGTGAAGCCCTGAAGGAAGGAGTAGCAATGATGTGTGACCCAGCAAAGGGTGTTCAAAACTACCCCCTCCAAGTGGCTGGACGCTCTGAGGCGGTGAGGGCTCACCATCTGCCAGCCAGGCACTCTTGTCAGAGGCTCAAAGCAGCCAGGTTTTATAGGCCTGTTAAAGCTGTGCTGTGCAAGATGCTATTTTTTTGTGATGCAGAGGGATTTCTGACTTTTCTTTTTCTCCTCATATTTCTCATTGTCCAGGAACTGTAGCATCTATCAGGTTACACTTTCATTTAAACAAAATGCTACCAATATGCTCACAGTTAAACATGCTACATAAATACCTTATTTTACTGCTTTATTAAATGTGTAACAAATCTATTTGGCAGCCATCTAGTAGGAAATGGTGTATAGGTCTCTCTTGCACATTTACTGGGTTCTAAAGTTTTCAGGTTCAGGTTAAATTGGGTTTTGGATATAATTTTCTTTGAAAAACTTTTCAAATAACCTTATTGCTTTCTCAGTCCTTTGGATTCTGTAGGCACTCTTAGTTTTTTATACATGCTGCCTGTTTGAATTGACTTGAGTCCCCTGAAACACACTTTGCTGCAACTTCTTCAAATTTCACTTTTGTGTAAATGGATTGCATTTGGGTCAAATATATTTAAGCTACATGTATAAAATACAGAAGGGGGAGAATAAGCAGGTAACAGGAGATTTGTTTACATCCTTAGCTGTGCTTTTGTTTCATTGTGTCTTTTTTCACATGTTTGGTACCACAGCCTAGTTTTGCTCCTGTGTCCCCTCTTGTGGAGGGGATGCAGGCTGGAGAAGTGAACTCCAGTATTTTTTCTGGTCTTTGTCTACATGAATGTAGACATTTCCAGAGCTTGGATCACAAGCTGGGTTAGCTGATCGTTCGTAACATCACTTTATTGTACTTACCGAAAGTTTCTTTCAGTACCATACTAGATTTGTTGCTAATCTGGAAACTCTCCTTTCCTTGTAAACTGATGTTGGGAGGTAGTGTCATCAGGAGATCAGGCTGGCTGGCAATTTCAGGCTCAGATGGAGGAAGAAGGAACATTAAAGAGACAGAAAATGCTTTCAACTTGTGTATCATGAGACTGAATGGAGGTGATTTAGTTAACTGGCTGCTTGTTTTCCTCAGAGATCTCCTCTGTCCTAAGGGAATCCCTCCTGCAAAGTCTCCTTGGTTTAGGCAGTTTGTGACCTACCCCTGGCCTCACAGCTGCTCCATCCTCAGGCAGTTTGGGCATGTCTTTACACTGGGCCAAATGCCAATTGCATATTTGGGACTGAAACCCCATCTGGGTGGTAGGTTTTTTTTTAAGCCAGAAAAAGAAATCCTGAAAATGTCTGGTTTTTGCATTTTGCAAAGGATGTTGCTCACAATCAGGGCAATGGAAGTCTAAACCTTGAACTACACTTGCATTTTGCTGAGGTAACTCAAGTATTTAAGTGCATGCAAACAGCATGATACTGTGTTTCTTAGAAGAGAATCATGAAACAATGATAAAAACTCCCCAAAAAGGTGAAAATGAACTTAGGCCTTTCCAGTGGCTTTGTTTCCCATTTGGAAACCTAATCCATGATTGTTTTCTCTACTGTGCTTAGTAGCAACAGCAAGAGAATTGAAAAGCAGGGACAAGCACCGAGCATCTGTTTTTCCATAGCTGATACTTAACAAGATCAGATTCTATATCCCTCTGTAAGGTTGACTGATGCCCAGCTCCTGTCACATGGGAGTGTAGTTGTAAGGAAATCAATGCCTTTAATACACTGGATTTCTGCTCCATTTGTTTAGAAAGCTGCTCCTGGGGGCTATCTGCACGGTGAGGATTATGCTCCTGGCTGGAATTTGCCATGCCCACCTACAGTGCCCTTCCTTACTCTAAGACTGAATGTCAGTTTTTTTCTGCAATGTTGTTAGAAAGACCAATGAAGGAAAGTAGCCCATACTCCACTCCCCTGCTTCTCAGGGTATTTCTTACTCCACTTAATATAAAAGGGTGAAGATATCCCAGTATGAAAGTGTATTCCCCTTGCTTGAAGAAGCAGGATGCTGTTTTCCAGCCGGCTTGGAAGCAAAGTGGAATCTGTCTTTGAACAGGGCTGATGGCTTTGGCAAAGCAAGCTGTATGATATGAGGTTGCAAAGTTCTCTAAAACATTCTGACTGAGCAGTTTCTCATAGGCTAAACAGACTGGGAAAGGCTCAGTCTGTGGGCAGAAGACCTCCCAAGAGCCTGCTTGGTTCAGTGGTTCAGTTCATGGCATTTGTCCCCTGACCAGAGAAGATCTCTGCCGATGGTCCAGCAAGGAGCTGAGGGCACAGACCTCTTGGACATCATGGTTTTCAAATGAGATCTGGATCAGGTTCTGGGCTTAACACTTGTGCCTGTCTGCCTGAGGAGTTATTACATCTCCAGGATGTAAGCAATTGTTCAAGGCACCCTGAGCTCTCCAGAATGTAATAATGATTGCCCTGCAACATTAAAGTGTCATCTAAAGATAACACAAGACCAGCCCACCAACACTGTTAAACAACCACAAACAGGACGGATTAAGTTAGCCACTAAATCAAACCAGGAAAATCCTCCTTTCTACCCTTACCAAGCCCTACAAAGATTTGTTGCTTTTGACTCCTCCTTGGATGATTACCAAATTTGGAAATGTGAGCTATTTCTGACTAGTTTGGCATCAAGAATAGGAGGCTATTTAAGTGTTTTTATTTTATTTTGGTTTACTGCACTTCTGTCTCCACAGACTTCCCCTCTTACTCTAAATGGTTAAAACAATATTTTGTCCTTTGTGCCCTCTATACTTCTGTGGCTTTGTACTGTTGAATGAGTATTATCTTATGCTCCAGAAACAGCTGTATTCCAGCAGATGAAGCAATTTGTGTGAGTGTCCAATTTTCACTATTTATTTTTCAAAGGTGTTGCAAGGTTACTAAATGTTTAATGACTTGAAATTCTTCCTTGAGGACTATCTCATTGACTTGAGGCAGCATTTAAGTCAATGAAGGCATAAAGATGTTGCCTACATGTATTTTGAAGTCTTTAGCTCATATCTGTGTAGGTAATAATACCTAGCTCTGATACAGCGCTTTTCAATGCAATTCTCCAAAGTGCTTTGCAGAGCTGGATGGAGCCATTACTAGAGCTAACTAAAAGGTTTTGATTCAATGAAGCATGATTAAAATATGCTGTTCTGCTTGTGCTGAACACTTTTTGGAATTCATTTGATGCTGGGAGAGCTTCCTGAGGAGCCACAGTGGGCTAAAGACCTAACTGAAACAGAAACAAACCCAGCAACTGCTTTTTATGGGAGAATGGACATATCAGCACAACTAGCTTATTGTGCAACATAGGGTTTTTGGCTTCATTCAAACATGAGATAAAAGCAAGAAGTGATACTGTGGATATTGTCACATCCATAAATAATTTTAGCCAGTATCTCCATTTTGTAGGTTAAGAAATCAAAGTGGAGGAAAATAAAATTACTTGCATGACTTGAATTGCCCAATATGCCAAAGATGGAGCTGGGGCTTTGAGTCCTCTGGCCACAAAGCTGCCTCTGATGCTTCACCATAGTTTAACAAGGCACTTGCTTTACCACTTTTGCATAAAACCCATTATTTCCAGAAATTAAAATTCCAAGCAAGTGAAATGTGGAGATAAATAGTAACAGCAAATTTCTCCTTTGGGAGAAAAAGGGAGCTAGGCCTACCTTTAGTGTTAAGTGCTTATTCTGCAAATGAGAAAAAAGCATTCACTGTTTCACCACTGATATATTGCTATATGCGTGGAGCTTCTTGGAGTTTGGGAGTGGAAATGTTACTGAAATTAATTTCCTCAGAATTATAGAGAAATAAAATGGATTCCTGCTGTTTATCAGTGTCTCTAATGACATACCTGTTATGACATCATAGAAAAGATGACAGAATTGAGATATACCTGTGGCAAGGTAGTTTTCAACTAGAAATTTTTGAAGGTAATTGATCCGGCAGCACAATCCTCTGTGCTGCCCCACTCTTTGTTGAGGTCATCCTGAAGACAACACTTACTCTGCTATTTTGCTATTGGGAAGTGAAAAAAGGGTACTGCCTTCAAGTCAGAAAAGGCTTTCCTCCAACAGACTGTGGAGATTCAATGCCCCATTTATTGTCTTGACATTTTGTTATATTGTTCCAGTTTGCAGAGCCGTCTCCAGAGGTTTCTAAAGTATGCATGAATAAGAGAGAGAAATGAACTCCTAGTTCCTTTTGGGAATTTTAGCTTGGAGACCGGCTTGTCTGTTTAAACCCATCTCTTGCTCCTACTGGCTTTGGCAGGAATCTGGGTGGCACAGTACCCTCCTACCTCATCATCTGCTTTTTTTTCTATACCTACCTTCATTGTTCATGCCATGCTGTTTGTTAATAAGTCTGTGCTCTCCTCAGATTTTTTTTTCATTGACTGTCTTTTATTACTTTTATTCATATTACAGTGTAGTCTACAAGCACCAGTTGGTGATTGAAGCCAGATTTCTTGGTCTTTCTACATGCATGAACTGTGTGTGTAAGCAGTATTAAAGGTCCCTCTTGATGTGAAAATAACAGATATAAGAAGTAGACAGGAAGCAGAGAAATACATGTTAACTTTGATTCATGTATTGGTAGTATACTAAAAAGAGGACAAAGATGTCGCTCACTAAAAATTCTCAGAGGTTGTGGGGTGACTGGGCTACAAGTAGGTTTATACAGCATTGGTCTTGAAAAATTATGTATGGGAATCTTCATTGCATATGGGAGGGAAGTTATGTTTATATCCCAGAATATAAATGAGATGCTAACTGGAACAGCTTTGTAGCATGGAATGTCTCCCTTTCCTTCAGAGCTTTACATAGTTCAGTGCTTCCCCTTCTTCATGTGCTCATGCCTAAGGAATGCAGACGAATAGCTGGAAAAGGTTTGTCTTAGTCCTGTTGGGCCGTTAAGGTTCTTGGCCAAAATGTATCTCTGACCTCCCTGGTCAGAGGAAATTTCACTGAGACTTTAGCTAGAGTGTCTCAGCTGTTGAGGATGAGGCCTGAGGGTGCTGAAGTGGATAGATCAAAACCTGTCATAACTCTTGTTAAGTGTGTGTTTGGTGAAAACCTTTATGCCTCATTTCATGCATGGAGAATGCCTGCAGATGATACAGAGATGCATTCCCCCAGTGTCTGTATTTTTGTAAAACTTCAGGACACTTCTCATCAAAATCCCAGTAACAGAGGGTCTGTTGGCCTCTCCAGCTGCAGAAATTCAGCTCTTAGAAGGAGCTGGGTATCAGTTTTGAAGGTGTGTAATTAAAACTGAACTTGTACCACAAATTTTGAAGCAAACTGCTTCTATCAAATCTATGTGCGTGGATAGGAGGCATTTTCATTTTTCCATAGAGGAGCAATCAGCACAGCTTTCTGCTGCACAGCTCATACCTTCAGCAAGGTGTCTCTGAACTGGAGCTGTCTGCAGCCTTGCAGTACAAATGCACCTGAGCAGTGTGATCTGAGAGAATGTTTGTGAAAAACACTGGAAATGTTTCTAGACTGGCATCAGGAGGAATGCTAATACCTGATCAGGAAGAAACATCAAGAGCCAAATTGTAGGATCTTGAATTCCAGCCAGCAAATTGAAGTTCTGCAGGAAGCACTACAAAAATCTTGTGGAATATTCTGTATTCTTCTTACATTACAGACAGCTGTTTCTGTATATCTGAATATAATCAAATGTTCTGAATAGACCATAGAATCCTTTGGGTTGGAAAGGGCCTCTAAGATCAGTGAATCCAAATGTTAACCCAGCATTGCCAAGTCCACCATTAAACCATGTCCCTAAGTGCCACATCCACATGGTTTTTAAATACCTCCAGGAATGGTGACTCAAAACACCTCCCTGGCAGCCTGCTCCAGTGCTTTACACCCTTTTGGTGGAGAAATTTTTCCTTATATCCAAACTTAATCTCCCCTGGTGCAACTTGAGACTATTTTCTCTCATCCTGTTCTTACCTGGGAGAAGAAACCAACCCTACCTTGCTACAGCCTCCTTTCAGGTGACTGTAGGGGGGTGGATCTTTACAGCTTCATCAGGAAAGGTCACATCAAAGCCCTTGATCGTGTGCAAGGTGGAATACCCTGACTGTGTACAAACTGAGCCCTCAGTAGAGATTCCTATGATGCTGGGAATCCTTTCCCATTGTTGCTCTGAGGAAAATGAGAAGAGTAATTGAAGAACATGTATCTAAAATGCAGATCAATGTGCAAATCACATCTGTTATTTGACAGTGTAGTGCTTCACCCTTTCTGATAAAGAACCCATATATGGGGAGTTGACATAATCTTCCTCAAATCATTAGTAACTGATTAGTTTCAGATAAAGTTTATTTTCTTGCTGTTATTGTTGTTCCTAGTCCCAGCCTTTCCTGTTTTGTAACCCTTGTGGGAAGGTTAGGTCTCATGATGGGGCCAGGCTAATTTTGCCACATCCAGAAACCTAATGATTTAAACTTCTGGATTCAGTTCCAAATGACCTATGCTCCCATAAGGCTTGTGCTGAGCATTGTTTTATGTATTTTCTTTATTATATTCAAACTTTATGAATGTGGTCACTGTTATGTACAAGTACCTGCAGAACTGAGTGTCTTTTGGGGAAGCTGAGTTTTGGTTTTTTGAGCAAGCATGCACAGTTGAAACAGGGCAATGCAGACAATGTTAGAGCCCTAAACTTGTCCTTAGGGAGAGAACATACAGGATCTCTCTTCTTCCTCCAGGTTTCCCTCCTGGAAACCTGGACTACCTGTGGGACTCCCAGGACACACATTCCAGCTCACTTTTGCTCTTTATTATCTCATACTGTCCTTGCACATGTCCTCAGAATACGAGTGTGATTTTTGTAGGCATCTGTACCAGAATAACTACCAAAGGCTAGAGGGCAAGGCCCCTTTTTAACTTCAGGTGAATAAGAACCCAACCACAATCTCTCCCCCCAAACCCCTCAATCCTCCCTGCTAAAAAAAAGAAACCCCAAATATGTAGGCAATGATACTGCAAGAGCTTTTGGTTGGTTATTTAAAAACAACACTGTTTAGGGGTGTGGTGTGGGTGGAATCAAACAATGCAAGGTAGATGGTTTAGAGTGTAGACAGCTGTATGTGCAAAACAAAATAATCTGTCTCCAGAAATTCTATCTTTGTTTGCTGGCAGGATATATTGTGGGATGTGACCTGTAAAAGTGCCTATACAGTTGACAGTATTTTGGAGAAAAACCCCCAGATTTGAAACCTGTCTGTGTAACTTATCTGTTGATCATATGCTCCATTTTTGGCTTGTATTAGTTTTGCACATCACTGTGCCACTTTTCAGAACCTGCAATAGCTTCTGAAGTTCACACACTGCAGCTGGCTCTTGTCTGTTCTTAGTGAAAATCAGCTCTCTTGATTTCTCTGCCTCTACCTATGAATAGCAGAGAGAAAAAGGTTTGTTTTGTTTGAAAAGATATGCAAAGAGGACAAGTGATTCTCCAAGACCAAAAATAAAATAGCTCCAAAACTGGTCAGTTTTCTTCCAGTGCTTCCAGCCTGTGCTCCCAACAGGCAGAGAGTAAGGCCAGGCCAGAGTGCTCTCAAGGGTTGCTGCATATCCTGAGGAAAACTCTCTGGTGCTGTTCTAGTTTTGCTGTGGGGCTGTAAGGATGCTTCCTGCCACATTGCATTTAGTGCAAAAGGCAGAAGCTTTTGAAATTTTGTTTCTGTGGGAATAAAAAAACCTTATTTTAAGATTTTGTTTTTACCTCAGGCTACCTAGGAAGGTCTGGATAGCTGAGAACCTTGCTAAGTGTGAATAATTGAATTTATCCATCAGCCCTTTTGGTGAGCAGGAAATCGTGTGTTTCTGTAATGCAGTACTTCTGTTTGAGGAGAGATGATTGCTTGCAAAGGTGCCTTTCCTGTTCATACATCTGATTGTATAAGCAGGGATGTTTTGAACTCTGTCTCAACCAGACCGGTATCTTACTCTGGAATTAATCACCAGGAAAACCAGTGACCCAGTTCCCCTAACCTGCTGTGATACCAGGATAGCTGCTACTTCTTCAGATTTTCCATGTGTCAAAACCAAGGTGCTGAATCCCTCTGCAAAGGTATTCTGATATTTCTCCTTCCTCCAAAATTCCCCTTTAATGCCAGCCCCTGGCTATCATGTGATGCTTGTCCTGATCATGTTCAGGGCCAGTCAAGCCAGGGAGGGTGACCAGCAAATGGAAACTGTGGGGTGCGTGGCACTGTCAGGGAGCAGAGAGCAAAGGATGAGCCAGGAGCTGAGGGTGACCCCAGCACAGGTAGGACAATGCTCTCACTGACCTCAGCAAAGTGCCACAGTGCCCAGCAGGACCAGGTTGGTGACAATGACAGATGTCACTGGTAGCCCAGTGATCACTGTGTAGATGCAGAGGGGAGAGCCCGGATCAAGCTAAATCCACACAGCAGGGACAGGGCTGGGGGTGGGTGAACCTGCACCATGGCTGAGCCTGAGCTTACCCTGGCCTTTGGTCCCTTGGGCACTGGCTTTGGGGGTGCAAGCCCCAGGTCTGGCTGGACAGGGCATTTAAGGGTTGTTGGTGCACTTGGGCTCCTGACAGCTGCTCTGATGTGGGCCAAGCACTGACATAATTAGTAGCACATGTTATTTACTATGTAAGAATTTCTTCTAGGCTCTGTGGGACAGCTCAGTGACTAAAGTGCTACTGAGCATGAGTAAGGAACAGTAGGGTTTCCTTTCTGGAGGCCAAATGGTGAGTTACAAGTGTACCCAGGCCAAAGCAAGAAAGAGTCTAACATTTCACTTCCTGAGGAGCAGACTGAGAAAGTGGTTGAGTGGGCTGAGGCTCCTGCCTGTTTGTGTCCCCTTCAGTCCCAGGGTAAAGCTGAGGTGGGCAGTTGTGAGCCAAAGAGAGGGACATTTCTGTGTTAGTGAAGAGTTTGGGTGAATGTAAGTTTTGGGAAAAGGAAGGAAAAGATATTTTCTCCAGATTTCTAGCCCAAGACTCTTCATGGCCAGTTTGTGTCTAATTTTTCTCTATGTTGGTGAGAAGAAAATGAGTGCAGTGAATAAGGTCTGCCTTGAGGGCTTGTGGAAAAAGCTGGCTGAGCAGGTCACTGTCCTGTCCTGGCCTTGCAGCAGTAGGGTGGTGACTCAACACTTGCCTGAAAATACTCATTGCTGGTCTGATGTCCTTTAAACCAAGAGAATGTGGGTCTGGCCTCGAGCTTAAAGAAGCCTGTGGAAAGGCCCGTGTTGACTTCAGTGGTCTTGAGAATGAGGCTGTGCAAGGTTTGCAGAGAGCTGGCGCCAGATGCGCCTCCCACCCACAGCTCCGGGAATGAACATGTGTGCACAAGGTCGGTGCAATTATGAGAGAGTTCAAAGGGAGCTCTGCATCCAAGGAGAAATGTTCATAGGCTGCTCTGTGCCTCAGCAATGCACTTCCACTCAGCAGCCATCCACAGCAAGGGGCCTTCCCACAGAAGGGAACATCAGACTCACCCTGTCACTCAGGGCTGAGCTGTACGCGTGTTCTCTGGGAGATGAAGTTACTGCATGTGGGGTTCACAAAATAAACATGCAGGAAAGTCCTGCAGCTTGCTTGCTTGCAATTTGATCTGTAAGAAAGGTCTGTGGTAGCATGTGTTTTTGCAGTCAACACAGATATTTTTGGGGCACGAGGCTGAAGTGTAGGCAGCACGTAATGATACACATGGAAATAGTAATTTCAAGAGTTGTCATGGAGGGGGTTACAAGAAGAGCAAGTGAATGAGAAGATGTTCTTAACTATCATGGCTTATTGAGATAAGTCTTATGTGCAGACAAATATGCTGATATTTTCTCCAGGAAAACACCAGGAAGTTTGATGGTTTGAAACCTTCTGCCCTGGATTGTTGGATCTCATCTAAATTGTTCTTGTTTTCCATCTCCAGAAGTGCCATTTTTTTGGGTATGAATCCCTCTGGTGGAGCAGGGAAGAGCTGGCTTTCATTAGGTAGGATGTGTTGGCTTTTGTCTCATCCTGAATCCTGCAGGGACACTGCAACTGTGTCACACCCCCAATGTGGTGGCTGCATCCTGCAAGAGGTAGCTGTCAGCTTTCACATAGAGAGACAAAGTTATAATTGAAACATCTGATGGTTATCAAATATCTCTCTTTTGTGTTATCAAAGGTAGCATTGCTCACATTGGGTCAGGGTGTGCTGGTCTTGCCCTCCAGTATTCAATTTCCAGACTGGTTGATTTTCTCCTCTTCATCTTTACGCATCCTGTAAGGCTGCCAGGTGCCATGTTGTGGTCCAGGTGCTGCTGTGTTTTGCTGGCAAGTGAAGCAGACCTTGTTTGCTCTGTATACAATTTCAGTGACTAAGGAATTTTAAAGTAAGACCTAGAAGTGTTGTCGCAATGTGCTCTTACCCAATGTTATTGTGTGGGAGACAGTGGGTGGTAAATGCAAAAGAAAAAAATCAACAACTTTTCTTCCTTACTCTTGTCAACTCTGCCCATTTTAATGTAGGATTTTTTTCTTTTTTTGTATTTGGGTTTTGTTTTTTTAAGGCCAGAGTTCCCAGAGCTAAGTGACTATCTGAAATCTTGACCCTCTCAGGCTTTTAGACAGACAAAACTTTAAGAAAACTTTAAAGCATGAGTCCCAGAGGCTTGAGATCTGTAAACCTAATAGGAGGAGTACGACCTTTATTTATTCCTAAAATTCTGTAATTTGTTCAGGTAATTTCACAGCATCTCAGGGATTTATTTTAAGGCATTTCTTCTTATTTTCACTGTCCACTTGTTGTGTGGTGTTGGAGGGAGAGCAGGAGATGAATCTGTGACTCAGCCCCTCTCCCAGCAAGCTGAGAGGCATGATAGGAGAAAATTGTGTCTACCTGGAGTGGTCAGAGATTGTGTTCACTGAAGGGAAAGGAACTAGCACTTTGCTCAGGGCTGGGGTGAAGAGACAACTTTATCTTTTGCACTGGTGAGTATTGGTTAGGGATAGACAAAGCCCAACTTTTTTCTAACTTATTATTTACAGTACAGTTACTTCCTGACTGATGTCACTGGAAACCTATTTAATTGCTGTAATCTCCAAGCATGGCCAGAGGTCAATGAGAAGAGAATCCATTACTCCAGAATTCCAGCTTTGTGTAAATAAACAAATATTTTGGTAAATCCCTGAGAATGGAAGCTGGGGGCCATGGCACAACAAGCAAACCCATCAAAAATAGGCTTGTTGTTGTTTGTTTTGTATTTGATTTTATTAGCAGACTGAATTTTCCAAGCAGGAGGATTGCACATACTGTATGCAATTTGTCTAAAAAATACTTACTCTAGAAAGCTGGGGGAAGGGGAAGAGGAGGAAAGGAATAACTTTTCAGAGGCATTTTCCTACTGCTTTTGTCTTTCATGTAGAGATGTTGACTATAAGCTAGAAGCTTTCTCCTGCATTGGGGTAGTACAGCCTTATGGCCATGCTCTCTGCTTCGTTCCCATTTCAGGAACTGCACTGAAGGTGAGCAGGGCTGTTTGCAACCCAGGCCCTCTCCTCCTGTAACATCTGCTTTTCAGAGCACAGCTTTGCAGGAAATCAGATGCGATTGAGCTTTGAGACTTTTTATCTTCCTGCCAGCCACACAGATGAGGTTTATTTGCTTCCAAAGTCTTTAATTGGGAAGAAAGCATTTTGAAGAAAGCATCTTGAAGGTTTGATTGGTCCTTGGCACCTTTTTCTGCCTACCCAGTTCTATTTGGTAAAATACAAACAGATTGAAAATATTGAACTATTAAAAAAATAAATTGATCCAATCCTCCATCAACTCCTGCCTCCAAAACCCTTCCAGGATTTGAAATTCCATAGGAACTCACCTGTTGATTCTGACAACATGGCATGTGGGGGAAAGGTCTCCTTAGCACCAGTGACAACCAAATTGAGTGGGGAGTAGCTTGTCACTCTGCTGTATGTTTTTTTGGGTGTCCTGTAATTTAACTGCATTGTTACAGCTTTAAAACTGGGCAGATTCCTGGGGTCCTGTATATATTTAAGTAGCTGTATGTTCCTGATCAGCTTGGGAGCCCAGTGGTTAGTGTGGTGTCTATGTTTTTGTGGACACATTAAGGACAGGAACAATCATTCACCTTCAAGTGTCTGCGGGCAGAGCTCCTTATCAGCTATTTCATCTCCTGACTAGCAGGTGCAAGCAGGTACTTGTTCATCTAAAACTCTGGCTAAATGAACTGTGCCTTCAAAGCTACATACCCCACTTAATGAAGCAGCCTCTGTTGGGTAGGTGCTGTGCCTTTGTAGAGGACTAGCACAATTTACTGTTTTACCTTAAATTTACAAGCTTAAACCTACATTGCCTAATATGTGTTTGCTTTGTTTAAAATAGGTTTTACAGGGCATCACTTGTTTCCTTGATGATCTCAGTGTGCAGGTAGTGCTTACAGCTTTATAAGGCATCAGAGGAGCATTAATCATCTGCAAATGGTAACAATCTGGTTATTCTAAACTGCATCTTTATGACAACCCATGTATTAGGTAAAGAAGTGTTATAAGCCTAGCGTGAGGTGTTGAGATGCTCATGTGACTTTGGGTAGGTCAGTAGTACCATGTTAAAATGAAACTTAGGGTTTGGAAGGTCTTAATCTTTCCATGCTGTCACTGGCTGACTCCTGGCTCTGAACTTGTCCCAGGTGACCTTTCTAACTGGGGATTGCAGAATCTCTTTCTTCTGACATCTATCACTTTTTATTTTGACGAAAGGAGGCAGAAAATCAGGACAGTTAAAAATAAGCTAAATATAGCATTGTCAGGAACCAGAATGGCTTTACTTTGCCAGAGGAGGGTCATACTTCACATGTGAACTATCTTCTTTTGACCTAAACTTAAACCCTGAGTTTGGGGAACAGCCATTTATAGAATTGGTTAGGTCTGTAATTCACTCTGTGAATAACAGGATGGTCTAAAAGAGAAAACAAAGATCCTCACTTCTCAACAATGAACAGAATAAAGACTATCAAATTCTCTTGGGTTTTCTTGTTGTTACTTTCTGGTTTTTTGGCTTGAGGTTTTTTTATGAAGAAGAACTGGTGGGGTTTCAGAAATACTTTCAATCAGTGCAGACCATTTCCTATTGTGGCTGGAAGCTGTTCTGTGTTTCAGATGATGGGCACAGCAATACTCCTTAAGAAACAATTACTTGCAAAGAACAGATGAGTCTGAGGTTATGGTTAAGGGAGAATACACCCCCATAAATTATTGCATTATTATTTATCAAGAATACTTTTGTAGTCTGTCACTGAAGCAACCATTGAGTGGGATTCTGCATCCCACACTTGAAAATGGTCCCAGCTCAGCCAAATACTTGAGCATGTGCTTGAAAGCTGAGCAGTGACTTCAGCAGCTTGCCTAAGGGCTGACTCAGGTTCCATGCTGCCCTGGAAGGCTGATGGAACTCTCACAACAGCCCTCAGGTGGTGTTTCCTCTGGTGGGAGTGGACAGCAATATTTGTGTGCTTCCTGTGCTTGTGAAGTACAATGATCATGCCTTCTTTTGCAAAGCTTATTACCTGGCTGGATCACTGGGGAGGTGGGTGGGTGACATCCCCTGGGCTGATGTTGATCTGGGTCGGGCTGTGAGTTGCTCAAAGCCCACCTGTTGGGAGAGATGGAGTTACATGACACAGGGAGCAAAGTTGACATGGAGCAAGCAACTGATGTTAATTGGTGTAGCTGCCTCCCATTAAGGAAGGAGAACCAAATCAAAAGATATGAAGATGATTGCTTAGTATTGACTAATGCTCTTGGTTTTCCATGCCACCATCCTGACTCCTGTAGCATGTGACTAGCAGGGGTGATATGCCTTAGCCAGGATGTCTCACCCTGCATAGAACAAGATGTGGTATTACTGTGCTGGGCATGGATATTCCCATAATGATGGGTTCCCC
>VZUI01012899.1:0-12441 GCA_013401135.1 Cettia cetti | reverse complement strand
TTCTCTTTCTCTTTCTCTTTCTCTTTCTCTTTCTCTTTCTCTTTCTCTTTCTCTTTCTCTTTCTCTTTCTCTTTCTTGAAAACTGTTGGAGTTTTACCACCAGCTTTAAAGACTAACTTCATAATACAGTAAAGGAAAGATGCAACAGATCAAAAATAATTTTAAAAAATTAACCCCACAAAAGCCAGAGAGGCCACAGCACAGGAACCTCCTTCATAGGTTACATTCAGTATACTTGGAATAATGTGTATCAAATTGTTCTAATTTCTGCCAAAATTTTTAAAATATCTATATGATAACAGCAATTATTTGACTCAATAGTTAGGAATGTGCTGAAAGGGTCTTTAAAGACACCCAAATAGGAAAGTTTTCACAAACTGAGTTCCTAGTGAATTAACCAGGGAAAGCCACATTTGCTTTAATAATCTGCAACAGAGCTTTAAACTATCCTGCCAAAAGGAAATGCTTTTCTTGGAAAAAAGTGCAAATATAATCTGAGTGAATACTTTAAAATTTCTAATCAAATTTATTTGATGGATAGGAAATTTGATGGCACTGTGACTTTAGGAACCCTGAAGATTTAAGACAGCAGAGATCACCAATCTGTTTTTCCATATCTAGTAGTTTAAATATTTGTTGACACTCCTGTTTTTAAAAATAGGTCAAAAATCTTGTTATGCCTAGACTTGTACTTTCCACAAAATCAGTGGGTTTTGTGTTTTAAGGTGTTATTGGTTGGAAAACACAAGTCTTTGGCAGCACTTTGTGGTATAACTATATAGCAAAGAAACCAAACCAAACCAAAAAAGAACAAGGAAAGCTGCATTTTCCTGTTTGTTAGTCCTATTCAAGGCATTTTTCTCACCTCTGTCCTGTATTGGAAATACTGACAGCTCATTCTGCCTTTGATGAGTGGGATAAAAGTGAATTGACACAGAGCACTGCTTGGTTTTGCAGGTCTGATGAAACTTGTGGTGTAACATGAGCAATTACCTGCAGTTTTTACAACAGAGTGCCATGAGTAAACTTATAGTTAGCAGTGGGTTTATGACCCCTGACAAGCCAATCCTGCTGACTGGAACCCCTTGCTGGGTCTGGTGACACAGGTGTGTACTGAGCAGTGTGTGCTGAGCCTCTGGTTATTCACACACCTGATTGCTGCATTAACCATGCAGCGAAATCCATGTCACCCCAGTGTCATCACCTCCCAAGGGAGCACGGCTCTGGCCTTGTCAGCACTTGGAAATGAGGATCTGATGGTTGAGAAGCTCCTCTGACCTAGCTGCACACCCTGTCAGAGTGTCTGAACAGAGTGCATTTGGACTTGTGGAGCAAAATTTCACATGAAAACCTGAAACTCTGGAAAGACTTTCTGGCAAATCCCTTTTCTTTCTGTGATGTGCAGTGATTTTTGACACTGTTGATTCAGAAGGCTGCTTGCTATCACACTGGAAATCCAGATTTTGTATTTCTTCCCCTTCTAAGGACATCATCTCTTTTCATGATTCCTAGATTCCCGATCCCTCCTTTTTCTTCCAAAGGCCTGCTGTTTACAAGAGCTGAAGGAAAACAGAATAGCATCTAATCTTAACCCTGCATGTCCAATTTTTATTTATATTGTGGAAAAGGATTGTGGTTTTGGCAACTGCAAACCATTGTCACAAGAACACAAAGCAGACATTGATTTCTAAGGCCTTACACTCTTCAAAGTGTGGTGGTGTAAACCTGGAATAAGTTCACTCAAATGGAATATTGTTGAGACAAGAGCACTGGCACCTCAGCAAAACTTTGCTGCAGGTTAGACCCTAAAACAAAGCCAGAAAAATGTTTTCATTACCCCTTGAGCTCTTAAGTAATGCAAAGGATTTAGAGGTAGAAATACTATCTAATTTTTTTTTTCTATGCACTCTTACAAATGTTGAGAACACCAAACATGCTTTTAAGGTTGGATCAATATTTTTGCAATTCAAAATATTTCAATCCATAAAATTAAACTTGAGACACTTTTCTGCAAGAAAATTTCCTTTCCTAGAATGTCTTTGTTTCTACAATCTCAACCTTAAAGAGGGGCAAGTGGATGAAAAGTTTTAAAAATCCAAATATAAAATGAGTAATTTTGTTTTGGGTCAAGTCAGTTGTCTGGGTTAATCTGAAATGTTTTTCTCCTGTGTTAATTGAGATATCCTCTTGTTATGGTTAATTTTAATTCAGTCAGAAGGAGACTGCTTTTCCCATTAACTTGCTAGGTTGATTCATAAATTCAAAGAAGTATCCAAAATTCTCACATTCTTTCTCCCAGGAATAGTGAAGGCTCATCTAGGCTGAGAAGAACTGCACAAAAAAGAGAGAAGTGATGAAGAGGATCTTCAGAGGGGGAATACATTCCGTAGCTTGCAGATTTGTGATTGTTGGGTAGTGTTGAAAGCGGTCACTTTGAAATCAGGCAAATGGGTGACAGGCCTCCATGGTGGGCATCACCATGGAAATTTAGTGGGTTTAGACATACGGATTATCTACTTCGAGAGGAATTTATTTGCAGGTTGGGAGAGGACGACTTTCAGTGTCAGTCCTTTCTTAAAACCCAAAACAAAGCAATAACCAAGATTTGCAAACAAGCTGTCTGTCTCTGGGGCATTTTTCAATGTTTACTTGTAAAAAGCAGCATTCCTAATTTTGTTCCTAATTTTGACATGGGGACCATGCTATATTTCTGAGTAAAGTGGGATGCCAAGGGTTTCTCAGAAGCACTGGCAGGAGATACAAGGAAAGCAGCATTTGTTATCTGTGCAGAGGGATTTCCACCACATGGGAGGAACAGTGCTGCCATTGTACTCCTGGCAGGAGTACAGGGCCTGGCGGAGGTGTGTGCTCAGTTGGCAACAGAATGTATCCAAAATGTGAGCCAACAGAAATGCCACCTTCCTTTGGCCTCTGCCTCTGCAGGATGCTGCTGCCACATGGCCAAACCTGTGTGCGTCCATCCAACCCCCTTTGCTCTCAGAGAAGAGGGCAGGAAGGGACACTTTGAATGCCAGGCGGGTAGGAGCAGACAGCTGCTGGCAGTGCCCCTCAGGAGAGCTTCTCTCACCTGCCTGCCAGGCACCATAGCAACTACCAGCCACAACCTGCAAACAGCCACCCAGGACACTCCTGTTTGTGCCCCGTTGCCATGGGGTGGGAGTTCCTGCGTGGTCGGAGGAGAGCATGTGGCTGCACGCAGCCCCACAGGTGTGCGAGCACCCATGGCCTCGGCTGCTGGGCCCCCACCGAGGGCACACACTGCCAGGGGCTGTCCTCACCCAGGGCATGGAGCCTGTGCTGAAAACCAACCCAGATCCCGAGGAAACCAACCAAATCCTGTTAATTTGGTCACAGTAATCCAATTTATTATGTTAGCAAGGGAAGAGCGCACTTTTGGCTGTGTGAAATCTGGGCATAAGAGGAGCACATTTAGGACTGGTTTTTACTTTCAGAGGAGACCCACAGATGGTTTTGGCTGTGAGGTGCTCATGTGAGAACAGTGGTGCCAGCAGGTTCCTGCTCCCTTCTCCATTCAGGCAAAATTTCTGAGCCATCTTTGTCCTTGTGTCACTCATCTGCTGGTAACATGTGAGCACATGGCTGCCCTTCCTAGGGACTAAGGAAACACACAGGGAGGTGTTACTAGCAGTCAAGTTAAGCATATTTTCTTCATCAGACTGAAGAGAGAAAAGATTTTTAAGAATAAAATAAATCCATAAAAATTGCAGAAAAGCATTTTAAAAACAATGGTTCTAATCTTTTGAGACAAGATTAATGGGTTTGGGATTCTGGTTTCTCTCCATGGTGCTCAGAGAAGTGGCAAAGATGAAAAATGTAAAAAGTAACATATAGGGTTTAGGAATGAACCCTAAGACTGAGTTTTACAGTAAGTTGTATTCCTCTTTAGACTTCATGAGAAATCCCTGACCTAGGTATTCCTAAGATTTCTGAATGTAGTGACAATTACATCTTCAGTAAAAAGAACAGTTCATGAGGCTGTGATTAAATCCATCACATCTGCCTGTCCCTGCTGACACTTTAGGCCACTACCAGCTTGGAAGAAGGAGAACTTTCTGTTGAACTACAATGAGTAAATATAATGTTCCTTTTTTTTAATAAACCTGTGGTAAATGGGCAATGCTTTCCCTCAGGGAAATGTTCTCATCAGCTTGATTCATTGAAAGTTACTCATCCTCCTACCTCAAGGAAAGAATATGTATTTAATTTCTGAGAATAGACTATTACATCACATGAGTAAAGACTGTTTAACAGGAGGTAAAGCTGTGAGAGCTTACAAAGTTTGCTATGCAAGGAAATGGTCTTTGGACGAGTTTATGTAAGATCTATAGGAAATACTTCACAATTAGTGTATTACAAACATTCTTGTCCCATGAGATGACCTAATACTACTATCCTTTTCCACTTCGTATCTTGCTTGAAGTGCAAGTTACAGCAGATATTCTTGCATTGCTTAACTAATTGTCATCACTTGCTTGATTCATTCCATTATATTATTTGTGGTGTACCATGAAAGTCTTGTAAAAGTGTGCTTGCACATCATTATTATGGAGTACTGATATTAACCTGGGAAAATGCCAAGAGGAAAATGCTTAATAAATTGTTGACCTCTGAGAAATGCAAGTTACAAATAGCTTATGTGTAGTTGGAAATATAACATGGATGAAAAGCTGCCACCTGAGCTTATGTGGTCTGATTATTGACAGAAGAAACTGGAACGACAGTAAGTTTCTAAGGTACAGAACACAAGCTGGTGCAATTATTTTTGTGAACAAAATTCACTGTGACTGAAGCCTTTTGATGTGGCTGAACATTGTTCTCACCTGACACTGCCTGCTCTTGTCTGATCTTAAATATGGATCAGAAAATCTCGCTGAAGTGTTGCCTGGAGTACCAAGATCATTTCAACACAATACAGTTTTAATATAAAGTGTAGTTTTGTCAGCTTCTAAGTGCATGATTAGCTTCCTGAAAAAGAAATAAGGCTTAAACTGGAATCTGCGGAAAACGTATTTTCCTCTGCCCCTCTGCAGCTTAGGAAAGCTTAAACTACAACTGAAAAGGCTAAAAGAATGATTAAGGTGTGGGATTAAGACTAGGAAATTGCTTGCCTTTCATTTTGTCTTATGCAGAGCACTTTCTTAGTCTGAAAATGAGAATAAATCTGCTGTGCCAGAGATTTCTGGTAAGTCATTTAGACATGTGTCCATGGAGGTGAATAAGCAGATCCAACAACTTGGTTTGTTCTTGGAGGAGGCTAGATGTTACTGGAAAGGTGAAGACCTGTGCTAACAGGGGGCTGTGCTTGGTCTAAGAATCCTTGTGCTCACAGGCTGGGTTTGTTAGACTGAAAATAAAGTCATAGCAACACAGCCACGTGGCACCTCTCCAACACGTGGCTCACAGGAGCTCAGGTCTGTCCACACATGTCTGTGTTGTTAGCAAGACCTTGCTTTTTCTGGACTGGATGCTCATGGTGAACATCTGTATTCCAGGTTCACAACTGACACATTTTAGTGCCACAAATCCAAACCTGATTTTCTTAAACTCCTTCTCCATCTGCAGTCTCACCCTGGAGAGGAGAGCCATAAAATCTCCTGGCACCTAAAGGTCTGTTTCATTTGCCTGGAGCTGTTTCACACTTGAAAACACTGAGTTAGAAACTTCCTTGTCCATTGAACTTGTAGAGCTGGACCAGTGGGCACATTCAGCACATTCCTACCCAAACAGTCCCTGCTCAAATCAGAGTTTGTAACATCTTTTTCATCCAGAGCTTCACTGGTTCACGTACTGGTTAGACAAATAGACTGTATACCTGATTAAAAACATAGCAGTCACCAGAAAAGCAGGTTTCCTGTCTTTGTTTTATCTCATGGTTTGTCTTTTACAGCATTTATTTATTGCAGTGGGGATGGATATGGAAAGTAGGTGATCAGACAATTCAGAACTACCAGGAAAAGCATGGCATTGAACATGAGGCTTTCTTATCATAGCTCAAAGTAAAAAAAAAATTTTAAAGTCGCACTATGATTAAAAAAAAAATTAAAAATAATTAAAATAATTTAAAAATAATTGACCTGGAGGTGAAAGATATATGCGTATTTCAAAAAGCCCTTTATATTATCCACAGGAAGGAAGATGCTCCTCTGCAAAGCAGAGTAAAGGGGATTTAATTGTGGCTGATGTGGATTCAGAAAACATGCTTCTGTTTACTCTCTGTTTACTCTCACCCACCTAAGGAAGTTTCCAGCACAGTTAATCACCTCCCACCAGTCTGCACTGCAGTGGGAGAGAGGCCCTTATCTTGGAAGGTATAACACTAAGTAGAGAAATATGTTCTCCACTCTTACATCAGAATTACCCCTAGGGTTTCTCCCTCCCTGTCAGATGGCAATGACAGCTCCACCTTATCACACAAGGGTATGGTAAGGAAAGATGCTTGTTCTGTTATCTCTGTTATTACTGAATTCATGAAGAAGGAAGGAAAATAGACACTGCAGGAAAGGCCATTCTGGTTGCAGATTCTTATGACAGTTTGCAATTTCCTCAAGAAGAACGCATCAGGAAAGGCTGCCTAATATGGGCTACAGTTAGAACAAAGATAAGATTATTTATGGTTTCTTTCCTTCCCTGTGCTGGCCATTTAAATATTTAATAGTTTAATACTGCAGTAGAATCTGAAAAATATACAGAATCTGTTTGAAGACTACAACTTTGTTATATGTCTTATATGCCTTGCTGTACCATTATTCTGAATATCACTATGGTTATTGCAATAAAAAGTCGGATTTTCTTTTCTTTCTGTAACTTAGCAGAACAGTGGATAAATATTTATTATATAATATAGAAACCAAGTCTCCAAAGTTCTTTAAAACAAGTTGTTGATGATGGAGTGTACGCTATTGATTTGTGTGTCCAAAAAAAAAATTCATTACATTGATTCCATTCATTTTTTGTTAATTTTTTGTTACAGAAAAAAAAAAGAAAAATTATTTTCAATAGAAAAATAGAGATTTCATATTTCTCTTCTTCTGCTGACATCACATCTAGGGTCTTTCTGCAGATCACATTGTTTATCTAAGCACAAACACTCCTGGGATACTCAGATGCATGCAAGCTGATTGAATTCTTGGTGAAGGAAAGAGAAAACCCAAGCTGGAAAGCACTTAGTAGTCTAAAATCAAATAAATAACACCTTGACATGACAAAACTGAAATTCTTTCTTGACAAGATTTCATTGGGCTTCAGCTGTTCTTCAGCTAATAATAATGTTTTTATATTACATTTGCTTGGTCAAAACATCAAACAGACAAATACATTAGTCTCACATGTGTGGATTCTGCTCTGAATACTAGGGACAGCTGGACTGACTTTCAGCTGGACTAATTGGATCTTGTGGGTGGTTTTATCAGTACCTCTTCCCAAATAATCATCTAAACAAAACCAGGTCTGACTTTGGTAGGTGCATTACCTGAACCGTCTGCTGGTTGCAAAGATTTCTGAAAGGAGCCATGGGAATGAAACAAAGCCTGCCACCAGCAAGGAGCATGTAAAACTTGCAGAAAATCTTCATGTGTTGTCTTTTAGTATTAAGTCATAGCTAACACAGTAGGTTTCCACCTCATTCCTTAAACTGCTAATAGATCACTGGAATTGTGTAAACCCACCAGCAAACTGCACTCAGAAGTACTTTTAGAAAGGACTTGTGACTCTACTGGCACAAAAACAACAAACAAGATATCCTGTAAAAAAAATCCTCTGACTGGAGATGAGGGAAGCCCTACCCAGAAAGGAACAATATAATTAGATCTCTTATTATGGTGTTCTTGTGCGATTCCAACAGTGAGTAAGGTTTTGAACAGGAAGGAAGGCAGCCTTTAGCTGCAGAAGTGCAGGTAATAGCAACTGGCAGCCACTAGATTTGCATATTTGATGTTTGCTCCCTAAGAGAGCAGCAATGTCCAAGGTGCAATAAATGAGAACAGCGGGACAACACCCCACATACTGCTCTGCTCTACTTGTGAAAAGCTACTGGAATTCAGTTATTTTGCATTTTTAAAGAGCTTGAAATTAAGGACTTAATGGAGTCACCTTCTGAGAGATTTTTATCTTCTACAAGATTATTTTCTGCATAGCAGATTTTTTCTTTTATTGTCCTTTTTTATTTTTTTAAATATATACAGTACAATTCCTGTATTAACCTGCACTTAACTGAGAAGGATTACTCAAAAAATGGGCAAATTTATGTCAAAGTGTTTCCCAGTTGGTGCAACTGTGAATCCTCAAAAGTTGTCTCTATGCAAAATGGAAGAATAATGACATGGGCTGTCTAATTCTTCGCTTTTTAAAATTAGTGCTGTTGATTTGGGATTCTAGGCTGAGTTTTATACATCCAAAAATTGAGTATTGTCTGCTTGAGCCTATGAATAAAACAGAAGCTGTGCCCCTTACTTTTCAGAAAAACTTCTAAATCTCCAGTGTCTGAAGAAGGAAACTGAAACAAACAAAAAATGCAATATCAAAGTATTACCCCTTTTGAAAGTGTTCTTCTGCCTCTCTGCGGAGCAGGTCTGTGTACCCTATTAGCGCTTTTGGCCCTAATTATTTACACCAGCTGTTTGTCCAGATGAATGCACTTAAGAAATCCCAACAGAGACAAAATTAGCTATCTGCTCCAAATCCTTGATTTTCCTTGTGTTTTTATTGTTTGTGACAGTTTCCAGGTCCTTCTAGAAACAAGGATTTTGATGTACATTTCCATGATTTTCTCCTGTGATAAGATTCCAGGTAAACTGAATACAAATAAACCACAAGGAAATGTAATGATTCAGTGCTTTTTCATGCAGTAACTATAATCCTAGAATAATTAAATGTTCCTTGAAGTTAGAAGCTTGTAAAAATGTTGTAATGCACCATACGTAATTTCAGTTACGCTTTGTCTTCCTAGTCTCCATAGTTTGTCTTTTAAGCTGTACTTTATTATGGTGTCAGCAACTTTTTTTTTTTTTCCCCACAGCTAGATCCATCTTAATGTGCTGTAATTAGAGTGTTTGCCATTTAAGGGCTGGAATGAACGTCCTGTGAAGAGCAGCTGTGGACTTCATGTTTGTCAAGCTTGAAGAGAAAGAAGCTGAGGGACAACTTCATGCACTTGTCTGTCTAGGCCTATGAAAAGAAAGCCCAAGTTTAAATATGGAACAGAAAAGGGCCAGAACTCCCTCAAGTGCAAGGAGCTGAGGTTTGCTGTTAGTTGACCTGACACATGCAGGCTCAGGGGCACCCTGGTTAGATTTACCACAACCACCCTGGCAACAAAGGTCACAGCACAGAAACATTTGTGCAGGTTGTGCATGCCACTTCTCAGAAGGCATAATTGTCTTACTAGTGCAGCCATTCACAGAATAAAACATCAGGGACAGAAACACTGAAGAAAAATTTAGAGGATCACATTAATTAAATCCTCCAATTAAAAAGAAGCAAGGCACTGATGATCAGAACGATTTGTCCCTTGAGAACAACCCATGCATATACTATTCTAGTTAAATCAAGAATTGAATCTATCAAGTTCTGCTGTATTTGCATGTAGAGAGATTTCCAATTTTTCTCTTTCATGGAGTGCTGATAGTTAAATTAGAATGTTCCTGATTCACTCTTTTTCATTTTCATTTTCAAAATAAATATATTTTAGAATAACATGAATAATTCTGCAGCTGTTGAAGACAATCATTACTCCTTCATTTAATTTTTTTTAGCAATAACTTCAGATTTTAAAGCAATAGATTAGACTTAAGGTCAAAAGCATTGACCTTTTTTTCCAAAAGATTTGGTATTCCTGACTGTCAGTATGAAAGCCAACGGGAAATGGCTGATGTTTTATCATATCACCTGACTGACTAATTTATGTGTCTTTGACCTGTGGAAGAAAATGGAATATATGGTGCCTGTGCTTTTTAAACTTGAGAATTACATTGTCTAAGCTTAGATCTCCAGCTTAAAATAACAAAAGAATGGAAACGATATGGAGTTCAAAATGTTAATAAATACTGTCAAAGCAAATTTGGAGGAAAAGTAAAGTTCATTGGCAAGTGGGAAAGACACATTGAGAAATGCAGACCATTTCCCAGAAAACACATTATCCCAAGTCTGCTTCTGCCCCAAACTGGTAAGCTTCAGCAGCACTGGAGTTTGTCTGCCATTCCAAAAATCCAGGCTGGGTGTTTACTCCACGGAAAACTGGGGGAAAGTGTTTGCTTTGCCCTTTTGGAAATGATCTCTTGAGTGCAGTGCCAGGAAGCCTTGTGGCTCCTGAGCAATACCACAGATCTTGTGTATCCTGGAGCTGGTTTGACCTCCTTTTCTGCCAAACTCCTTCTGCTGTTTGCTCTCCAGAGACAGCTGTGAACACAGGTTCTTCTTGGTTGTTCCCTGAGCCACATTTCTGGAGCCAAATGTGATAATTTCTCAGTGCTGTGCCTGCAGGGTTGCCATGATGAGTCATGAAACAAAAACTTAAAAAACTGTAGGCCCAAACCCTCGTGTTTTCCAGGCCTGAAAGGGAAAAAAAAAAAAAAAAAAAAAAAAAAAAAAAAAAAAAAAAAAAAAAATCTGATACATCCCATCTGGAAGACCAAGGGGAGTGGCAAGGAAGTAAAGACCATCTCAAATTTGGCTGGAAAAGGAGCAGTAAATGCTTTGTTCCCATTTGACTAGAATAAGGATTCCCTTGGCCTGAGTCACCTCGTTTAGGACATGGAGTACTTTTCATTTGGAAATAGCTGCTTTCACAGGAAATACCTTTTGAGAAGTGTTCAGCAGCCATCCTACTCTGTAGAAAACATGGCTATAAATCCTCTAAACCCCATTTTGATTTCCTTCCACCAGTTTTGGGTGCCTGTGCATGTCTGCAGCTTCTCTTTGGTGTTCACAAGGCCCTTAAGGTCAATGAGAAAATTAAACAGCAGCACATCAATGAAATCTTACATTTGTATGCAAAAGGGGGATTTTTAAGAAAAAAAGACAGCCACCACTTTATTTTGCAGATGCATGCACTACAATTCAGATTATTTTAGGCATGTTGGGATCTGGCTAGTTAATAATGTTCATATAGGCTATTTGGCCCTAACAATACCTGCCATGAATGATTACTCTCCCCATTTCAACAATGTGGTCATGAGAAGGCCATTTTCTGCCAACAACTTGAAAAATCTATCATTTTATGCACAAAAGGAAAAGATCAGCAAAATGTAACAGCCTAGATGCCTTATTCTTCATTGTTGTGAGGTCTAAACCAACAGATTCCCTTTTCATAGAATATTTTAAAGGAAAGATGTTGGGGTCCAGGTGGGTTTTTTTGTTTTTTTTTTTTAATACTGGACAAAAAGGTGCATAGAGAGTTCCAAGTTCAGGTGGAAGAACGCGTATTATTACACAACAAACCTGAATATTTGCTTTTATTGGCTTTAAAAAGAGGGGTTTGAAATCCCAGATAATTTTTTTAAAAATCCATCAACAACAGAAAACCAAACAAACAAACAAACAAATCGAAAGCTGAATATTGCTCATGTGAGTGAATTGTGGGGAACATTGTGTGCAAATCTGAAATAAAGGCATGTGTTGTGTAGATGCCGTAAGGGCTAAATCTGTACCCCCACAGGCAACCAAAACCAGCAACACCATAAACTTTTCCCTGCACTTCAGTTGCTTTGGATCCTGTCTTGTGTGGTGGGCCTTGGTTCAAAATAGTAGCCATTAGGTCCTTAATTAATATTTAGGCTTGGAGGGGAAGCAAAAAAAGCTGTTTCTCGTTATCAAAATTGAAAGAATCACAGTCATAACTATACAAAGGTATTTGTGCTTTTGGTGATTTTTTTCTATAGCAAAAGATGAGCTAACAGGTAAGATTTCAAGTTATACCTTAAAAATAAACACCTGCCAAATGACTGCCACATCTGGAGCACTCCACAGTATTTAAATTACATTTGGCTCATCACCCTGTGCTTTGCAGCTGTTATGGCACAGAGGAGGATAATTAAAAGCAGCAGATTACCATGGTATTTAATGGACTGCTGCTGAACAATTTGTGTGTTTGTGATCCAAATGAAAACTGTTGGGCAAGGTATGGCTTTGGAGCAGGAAGATGTTTATGAGTGACAGTGAGTTTATGGAGAGTTATTCTTTACCTTGTGATCTGGGGCAAGAAGCAAAGATTTCAGGACACTGAGAATCTGTAGAAATCGTAATATAGTTATGTTATGAATGTGCTTTAAGCAGAATAAATTGTGTCTTGGCAAAAGGAAAATCCAGAATACATACATTAACATGCCACAATATCAGCTATATCAGCTAAGGCTCTGAGTCACCAAATAAAGAAGCAAAAGAAAGCTGGTTTCTGCACCTCCCCTT
>VZUI01012872.1:0-11471 GCA_013401135.1 Cettia cetti | reverse complement strand
TGTATCCACCCCTTGTACCCCTTCTGGACAAAACCCCCCTGCAGCCCAGGTTCGGGGTCTCTCCTGAGGCACCAGACCGGAGGCAAAGGGGTTCCCCTGTGACCCCCCAATAAACCTCTGTTCCCCGGATGTCTCTGAGAGTCCCCTCTTTCCAGCCACGGACGTGACAGTGTAAGTCAAGGCACTGCGGAGCCAAGAATTCACAAACAGATCTTGTTGAGGCGTATCAGAGCTGACCGGGTGGTCTAGCCAAAACACCAGGCTGACCAAAGAAAGATACGCACCCCAACACTCACCAGCATAACTTGAGGCCATTTCCCCTTGTCCTGACTCTCAGCAGTCAGGGAATAAGTTGAGCAATCAACCTCTGTTTCCAGACTGGCCAGTGCTGCCATCCTCAGCTTCTCCCTTGTGGAGACAGGAGGTGGGAGCATCCCCGCAGTCCCACAAGAACTGGGATGCTATTCCCAGTGTACTCCAAGGTGGGGTCACCTCATTCCCAGAAATCAGGGATCCTATCTCATCTCCTCACTGAGCCACAAAAGCAGCCAGTGAGGGTTCCCTCTCTGGGCCAAGACAAATTCTCTGCCAACACCATCCAGGGAGACAGCAGGAAGGACGGGAACTGAATCTTGATTTCCCAGGATGGATTTAGATCTCTAACTCTGGAGCACACCATTCCTATTCCTGTCGCTGTCTTAGTCAGACTCCAGGTATAGCTCAGCCATGGAGTGAATCCTTCAGTCCCTCCGTGCCTCAGTTTCTCCTCTGTACATTGAGGGAGTATTTCTCGCCTCCCACCTGGAGTCTATTTCAATCCTACACCAGAAGCTTTTCGCTGCACTCACAGTTGCAGAGTTGTTTCTCTTTCTCAGTTGAGAAAGATACTGAAATACGGAAGAGGGAGGAAAACCCAATGCTGTGTAAATCCTGCAGCTTGCTCAGCCCTAGGCACAGGTGGAAAGCGTCACTGGGAGCTCCCCAGGGAAACTGGAGATGCCTCCCTCACACAGGACATTTAGCACCAGGCCCAGCAGGACTCCAAACACGCTGGGAACATCTCTGACTGCTGGGTGCCTTCAGAGAAGGGGCAGGGGGGACGGGGGGAAGTGAAAATTGAACTGACGCCCCAAAATAACCCGAGCGTGGACAGCAGCTGTTTTTCAAGGGTTGTTTCCCACAAAGCTGGGGATTGAGCAAGAGCATTTCTTGGGAAGGGAAGAGCGAGTCTGAGTGGCTAAAAAAGATCAGCCAAATTACTCAGCATCACCGTCATCCCTCGGCTTTAATGGAGCTAAATCCCATCCAACCTTTGGGGATCCAGGGGTTACAGCTCAGGATGGAGCTAGACCTATTTCAATATCCTAAAAATGTGATTAACGGTGTGGGATTATGATGGCCAAGCAATGTTAATGCAAATTCCACTAGAATGGGGATCACATTCCAAGGCCTCCACAATGACAGCAAGGTGATACCCAATGACTCCTGTTGCAGGGCATTATTTGGCCATTAAAGTCTAAGATTACATTGACAAAGCAATTTAACCACAAATCCTGGGAGACAAAACAGTGTTTTCATTGCCAGTGTCCACGGGAGGGGAAGATGAGCTGCATTTCAGAGAGGGGAGCAGGAAAATCAGGGACATCTCAGGGACTCCAGGTGATGCTGGAAGAGCACCGACACAGACTCAGCATAAAGATGTGAAACCCCCAATTTCTGGCAGTAAAAAGCATCGTGTGGGCCAGGAGGGACTGTTTGGACCCTGAATAATTTATCCCATGGATGTCACTTGTGGTTGTGATTGGTGAGAGTCACTCAGTGAGGTGACACGAGGCTTCACAGCCTCCCTAAGCAGAGCAATGCCCTCCCACAGCAGGGAGAGCTCCTGGTATCAGCCCCTACATCCAAAACCAGCAGCTGATCTTCCTCTCAGTCAATGCAATTGAAAAATTTTCCCTAAAATATGGGCTCGGTCTCTTTCCAACAGTATTTTAAGCTGAATTTTCAGAGGATGTTCAAGACATTCTGGGTGTTTTGGTGCCTAGCTCCAGCTGCATAAACAACTCTGTTTTTAAGGAAAAAGGTTCTGCCTTCCATAGAAAACCCGGGAATCTGTAAGTCACCGCTGTGCCACAAAGCATCCCTTGTGCAGGCTCAGAAGTTTATTTTTGAAACACGCCCTCTCCACCTTTTCCCCACTCTTTAGCCGGTTTTATTCAGAAAAATAAATTGCATCAGAGAAATGAAGCAATTTTTCCTATGCTGGGCAGCTGGGCTGGAGCCAGCCTGGGCCCTCCTGTGCCTGGCAGCAGGCACAGAGCCTCTCAGCACTGAGATCCGTGGGAGCTGGGCGAGGAGGAGACGTTTGGAGGGCAGGGAGCTGTCTCAGCTGAGCACAGATCCCGGTGACAGCCACGGGGACGCCTGGCAGCCCTCAAGGACCTTCAGACTGTGTTTTGTCTCTTGGATTTTTCCGCCTTTCCTCAATCCTCACAATTTTTCTGTGGCTTTTCATTTGCTCGTTCAGTGAACATCGTGTTAGAGAGGAGTGAGGTGGAATCTGAGGCTGCAGGAGTTTGTGCCCAGGAGCACATAGTGAGGGTGAGGCATTGCCATCACGGTGTGTTCCACTGGGACACTTGGTCCATCAGTCATGTGTTGATGGAGGAGAGCCACCATTTATTGAATTGTAGAATCCCAGAGAGGTTTGGGTGGGGAGGAACCTTAAATCCCATCCCATTCCACCCCCTGCCATGAGCAGGGACACCTGCCACTATCCCAAGTTGCCCCAAGCCCCATCCAACCTGACCTGGATGGGGCAGCCACAGCTCCTCTGGGCAACCTGTGCATCAATACCTTAAGCTTGGGGCCAAAGCAGCCCTTGGAGAGCAAGGCTTGTTCTCCAGAGCATCCCAGATCTCAAAAGATGAACAGGGTTGGGCAGCCCAAGCCAGCTCGGGGTACCCCCAGCCCCCCTGCAACTATGAAACTCCAAAAACCAAACTGCAGGACATCTGCCTTTCACCAAAATCACACACCAGGTTTGCATGATTTTAACCACTGCTGGTGGTTAGAGCAGGAAACCTACAGGGAGAGGAAACCGAGAAGGGAGAGAAAATCCTCTTTTGTAGTTCACATTTTTATGCCTCCTAACACACACCGGAGCAAAGTCACTGTGGTAGAATTACCCTGAAGCCATCAGACTTCCATTAGAATTTGATGAAATCATGGAAAGAAACAAGAGTGACTCTGCCTGGCTGCAATGAGGGAGCCACAACAGAGACCAGGATGCTCCTGAGGGCTGGGTCCCCCAGCAACTCTGTCCATGGGCTTTTGGGCTCAAAGGAAAATGAACTAAACAGAAAATGAAAACCTGCACGATCACCAGGCCAAACACATTAGTGCAGCCCCAGCTTCCTGGCCTCTGCTCGTAAGTTAATGTTTGGGCAGTGCTTTGAGAGGAAAAAAACACACCCTGCATACAGGTCTAATATTGTCATCATTGCCTTGGCAGCTGGGAATCCAGAGGAAATTCTCCTCTGCCTCAAGACCCTTCTGTCTGTCCTCCTCATCTTCACAGCCAGTTTAACCCTCGATCACCTGTGCTGGGAACTGGTTTGTTATAAAAAACCCTCCCTCAGCTGTAAGGCTCCTCTTGAAGGGTCATTTTGTGCAGGGGAGATGAATTTATTTGCAAACACAGGTGGGGACTTTAGCTTTAGCTGCAACATCCGGATGCTGGTAGAGCTGCAGAGCCTGCAGGTAAAGCTGGAGCTCCCAAACACTCCCCAGGCACTGGCAGAGGTTTCATTTCTTGCTGGAAAACCCAAACCAGCAAAATTTTGAAGCAAAGGAATTTGTCTGCAAAGGGCTCAGAGACACGAGCTCTGCAGCTCAACCTGTGATTTATTTTTAATCAGATTTCCTGCTTGTCAGCAGCAGCACTTCTGGGAAAAACCCCTGAAGCCCCACTCAGAAATCTCCTGTTTGCAAGGCTGAGAATGGAGTGAGGGGGAGCAGATGAATCATTTTTTTGCCTTCTTAATCATCCTGTCAGGACTAGGGGTGTGATGGGTGAAGTCCAGGCAGGAGGTGATGCATGGGTGCCACAGGTCAGGCTCTCTTTGCTGACCCACGTCCTTTCCAAAAAGAGCCAGCAATAACAAATTAATTCTGAAACAATTACCACAAGATTCTCTCAAATGACTTTTCTTACACAACCTCCAAAAGCACCACGTTCCTTTTTTCCTTTTCACTAAGCCCCAAACGACAATATAACCAATTTGGGAGTGGGTTTTTTTGGAGGCAGAATGGAGGATTTCTGCAGCCTGCCTTTTGGTTTCACTTTGATATATTCAGAAAAAAACATGTCCTGGCTGGGCTTGGGGACACCAGAAAGGCTGATCCACTCTGTCACCTGTGACAGTCACCCCAGCAACAGCTCTGCTGCCAGCAGAGGCAGGAGAGGATGCTGACTCACTGCCTGCTTCGTTTGTGCAGCTCACCCTTCACAGAAAGCATTGCTGAAGTCTTGCTCTTCCTCTCCTTTAACCCCTGCCCTTAACAAAGGAATTAAGAAACCTTAATTATAAATGGATACATCAGGAAAAAAAAAAAGTAGCAGCCACTATAGAAGAGAAGTTTTATTCCACTATGAAATTCATTTGGGTTCCAAAGGCAGTGCCCACTGTTAATTCACTGGAATCATTGCACACAGAAATTACTCTGAGATGGAAGGGTCTGCTGCAAATCTAAATCATTGAATGATTAACAGCCTGGAGATGGCAAGGGAGGGGGGGAAACTTGGGGGGCCTTCTTAAAACAGGAACTCTCCCCAAAATGACCAAGTGTCCTCTTCCCTATGACCCTATCTCTGTCTGCTGCTTGCTTTCATTTTCAATGTAAATCCGGTGATTTCTCTGCTGCATTGTTCCCCTTCTTCTCTTGGGGAAGCACAAAATGAGATCCAGAACAGCCCAGAGAAAGAAAATCACTTGACTTTGCCTTTTTCTCACAGCTTTTCCTCCTGGTGAAGTAATTTTGGCAGGAGAATGATGGGAGCAGAGTGGAGGCCGAGGAGGGAGATGCTGGTGAGAGCAGGACCAGGGGATGTCATGGGAGCCCCCACCAGGACATTGCTCTGGCCAGCAAAGCTCTATGACACCCCTCCTTATAAACAGTCAATTGGGAGATGCTTTTTTAATTGCCAGGATTTATTTCTGCATTTGATTCCTCCATTTGGTCCCTCCTGAGGGGCATCCAGGTACCCCAGGCCCACGGTCATGCTGCTCTTGCCAGATGTGGGCTGGGTCCCCTCTGTGCTGTCCCCACCTCCTGTCACCCAGCAGGGATGCAAGACCTTCTCTTTCACTCAGAGGGTGAATTCCCAGCCCTCATGCAGCACAGAGCCAGAGAAAACCCTGCACAAGATATTATCATTGTTATTATCTTCCAAACCCTCAGGAGGTGCCTGAAGATGCCAGGGAGGGGGAGAAGCAGAGGATGAGTTGTGACTCACGGCTGGGAAATGCACGAGGATGGCAGAGCCTGTTAGAGAAAATGAACCCAAAAATCCCTCCTTCCTCAACAGTTGTCATAAGCCAGAATTCAACAGGGAAATCCTGCTAAATCCTCCTGCTCCTGCAACACACAGAAGCACCTTCAGCAGTGTGGGAATGCTGCAGTGCCAGAGCCCAGGGCATGGGATAATGTAGGGCTGGGGATTTGCTGAGGAAGCTCTGCTGGCCATACCCTACACAAACCTTTCTTCCCAGCTCACCCCCTTTCAGGTGACAACCACGACCTCTAGACAAACCTCCCCAGGAGCCTGTGCCAAAGTGCCTCCACTCCCAGCAAGGAGCCTCCCTGTCACCCCAGACCCACACTGAGCCTGGCCTTGTCCCCAGCCCAGAGCACTGAGTGCCACCCCCAGGAGTTCCTTGGACACTCCAGGGATGGGCACTCAAACCCCCCCTGGGCAGCCCCTGCCAAGGCCTGAGCCCCCTTCCCATGGGGAATTTCCTGCTGTGCCCCCCCTGAGCCTGCCCTGGCCCAGCCTGGGGCCGTTCCCTCTGCTCCTGTCCCTGTTCCTGGGAGCAGAGCCCGACCCCCCGGCTGTCCCCTCCTGGCAGGGAGTTGTGCAGAGCCAGCAGGGCCCCCTGAGCCTCCTTTTCTCCAGGCTGAGCCCCTTCCCAGCTCCCTCAGCCCCTCCTGAGGCTCCAGCCCCTTCCCCAGCTCTGTTCCCTGCCCTGGACACGCTCCAGCCCCTCAATGTCCCTCTTGTCATGATGAACCCAACCCTGACCCCAGGACTGGAGGGGTGCCCAGAGCAGAGGGACAATCCCTGCCCTGGCCTGCTGCACACTGCTCCTGATCCAAGCCAGCTGCCTTTGGCCTTGCTGCATTTTATTAGAAATTAATGTGCTCCAGGGATATTCTTCTTTAATATCACAGAATCCCAGAATCCCTGAGGTTGGAAAAAACCTCCAAGGTCAATGACTCCAACCTGTGCCCGATCTCCACCTTGTCACCCAGCCCAGAGGAGCGAGTGCTACACCCAGTCATTTCTTGCTCCCCTCCAGGGATGGGGACTCCACCAGCTCCCTGGGCTGCCCCTGCCAATGCTCAAACACCCTTTCCATGAAGAAATTCCTCCTGATGTCCAGCCTGAACCTTCCCTGGCACAGCTTGAGGCTGTGTGCTTTCCCCCTGTGGCTCATTCCCTGGGAGAAACAGCCAACTCCGATCCTGCTACAACCTCCCTTCAGGTGGAGAAATCACCTCCTTTCAGGCTGAGATGCTGCCGGCAGATCCACCCCCTGCTCCTGGCACAGGGAATGACTCAGAGAATGTGTTTTTCACCTGCTGCCTCCTGCACAGGGCTGCAGCTGTACCTGCCTGTGCCCAACCTCTGCTGCCTGCCTTCCACAGGAGCTTTTAATAGCTCTGCCATGGCAGCAAAGAGGGTGAGAAGTGACTCTGCAGCTGAACTGGAACTGCCTTTAATGAGGATGATTCGCGGTAGCCCCAGCCCTGGTGACAGCCCCGGCACCGCGGGCTCGGCGCTGCCCCACGCTGACATTTCATCAGGAGCTCGGCAGAAAAGCTTCAGCTGCTGGAGTCTGCAGCATGGAGGAGACAGGGAACTGGGACCTGAGGCCGATCTCTACTCATCTGAATCCAAAACAAAGAGGTAAAAGGATGGGTTGAGCCCCAAAGTTTGCAGGAATAGGCCAAAACTGATGTGAGCAAGAATGCAACCACTCCCTCCACCGCCCAACTCAAGGACAGGGATAAACACGGAGCAGGGACAGGAGAAGTCCTGGACCTGGATTTTGGAGGCTGCTCCATCATTTAAAGATACCTGAACTGCAAAGCAGGCTCAGGGAAAAGCCAGCAGGCTCGAGCCAGGGTGCCCAGAGCAGCTGTGGCTGCCCCACGCCTGGAAGTGTCCAAGGCCAGGCTGGATGGGGCTTGGAGCACCTTGGGACAGTGGAAGGTGTCCCCGCCATGGCAGGGGTGGGATGAGATGGGCTTTAAGGTCCCTTCCAGCCCATTCCACATTTCCATGAGCCAGTGCCCACATCTGGTTCAACCCATCATTCCTTAGCCCAGGAAACAGATCCATTCAACAGTCCGCGAAACCATTCCTGAGCCCATGAAACAGATAACTGGGACTATTTCCCAAGGTGATGCAGAAAATCTGGGGGAAAGGACCAAACCACGTTCCCCCATCCCTATCACCAAGGCCCTGCAATGCCCTGTGGTGCCTCAGTCTCCACATCTGTTAAAAGGGTTGCAGGTATTGACATTCCTTCCTGGAGTACCCTGAAATCTAGGAAAGACGTGATTAGGGGTGGCAATTATAATTATTCACACCCTCCTAATGGATCTTTAGAGCCCATCAGGGCTGTGTGTGGATTCTAACATTTGTTAGAAAGAGATAAAAGCTTTCTTCGCTGATGATGTGAAGACTTTCGGGCTGTCTTTGATGTGCTGCGGCTTAATAGCCCCTTCGTTTGATTAATTTTCATTTCTGCCGTCGGTCTTTAAGAGCTGCCACACAGACTTTGTGAATGGATTGGAGGAGACGGAGCAGCGATTCCCCCGCCCCGAGCTGCTCCCATTCTCATTAATACCAATCCCTGCAGGGCGAACTCCCAGCCCGGAGCTCATGTGCGAGGCAGCCGAAAATAGCAGCGTTTATAATAACAATAAATAACGGGGCAGGCGCTCGGAACCATGAAATGCCTCCGACGGATCTGGGGCGGGGGGGTTTGCGGCGAGGATGTGTGCGGGAAGGTCCCAAAACGCAAGTGACAGCAATAATCGAGGCTTTTGTCAGTGTGAGTGCTCACAATAATTGAATCGCTGCCTTGTTACATACGGACCGATTTAGACCCTCATTAGGTGTTTGGCAAGTACTTGGCATAACGAATCGATTTAAAACGGCACATGAGACTCAAGTAATTCATAATAAAACTCCAAATCAAGATTACAAGGCAAGACTAAGCCTCCTCAGCAGAAAATACCGGGATGGAGAGGCAGCCCCTGATGGAGAAGAGCAGAGGGTGGGAGGAGGCTGGGGGGAGCCTCTGCCGCCGCCCCCACATGGGCTTGGGTCCAGCATTTTCTTCTCCTGGGGGCTCTGCACCCCACAACTGCACACGTGCTGTTCCTATTTCAAGAAGTCTTTTACTCTCCTTTCACAGCCGGGGAGGTGAGGTCTGGCTGCTGTCGCTGCTGGGTCCCCCTGGCTCTGTCACATCTTCATCTTTCTACTGAAGAAGCAGCCCCAATTCAACCAGCTCTTCTCCTCAGTACCCCCATAAAAGCCCCTGTTCCACATGGCCTAGGAGCTCTGTCATCCCCCTCTGCTGATCCCAAATACTTCCCCACCCCTCAAAAATCAAAAATCACAGTCTGGGCTTACAACAGTGAGATGGGGGAAGAGGTATTGAGAAGTCATGTGGGAGGGACGAGGTACCCACAGCAGGATTGGGGTGTAAATGAAGCCCAGAAAGGCTTGACAAACATCCCAAAATCATAAATCCATCAGAAATGGCAGGGAAGCAGTCCAAGAGACCTGGAGCAGTGCAGAGCCTGGCATAAGCTGCGCTCAAGTCTGGCTTTACATGCCCGAGGCAGGCAAGGAATGAACCAGCACATTCTCAGAGCATCTGTCTGCTCAGGATTTACCTCTGTGCATTTTAGGAATTATCCAGCTGGGATTAAAAATGCCTCCCACCCCTTATTATTTAAATATAGGTTTTCAGGCTAACAGGGAAAAAAAAAAAAGAAAAGAAAAAAAAAAGAAAAAGAGACAAGGCTTTGCTCAAGTAGAGCTGAATAATTAGGGATGACTAATACGATGTCCTGTGGGAAAGGCAGAGGAGACTCTTGCCAGGATGCAGGCCCTGGCTGATAAAACCTGCTGCCTCCACAGCATGGGTCACCTGGGGTTTCTGGGACACTGCTGCCTCGAGCTGCCAGCCTCCCCTGGGGCCCAGCCAGGCTGCTCTGCCCCGGCCCTGGGCACTGTGCTGGGCTGGCACCGCCCGCTGCTCCTGCTCCTCTGAAGAGGCCCCAAACAAACAGAACCATGGGATCACCCCAGGATGGGCTGGGTCAGAAGGGACCTTAAAGCTCATCCCAGCCCCTGCCACAGGCAGGGACACCTCCCACTATCCCAGACTGCTCCAAGCCCTGTCCAAACTGGAAATACACAGCAGAGCCAAATGGGTGCTGGGAGCACTGGGAACTTCAGCTTGGCTGAGACACTTGAGCTACTCCAGGGAAAGGAAAAAGCTCATCCCAGCAAATTTACACCCAAGTGACGCTCCCTGCAGTAATTCCTGGTTAGAGGAATTAGAGCTGCTCTTATAGGGTGACAAAAGGATGTTGCTAAGCTCTTGAAAGGCAAGCACAATCCTTAATCTGTATTATAATGTAAATCAGACTATGGAAATACTTGGGATCCTCTGATATTCCCACTGCTGCTGAAGCTGCTACCCAATGCAGGTGTTAGGGATGTGCAGCAGCAGCATCCACCATTTTTTTTAAGACGTCAGAAAAAAAAAAAAAATAGAGTTTTGTGTGTCCAGAACATTTAATGCAAGAGATTGAAAAGAACAGTATCACATGCAGTGTCATTGTGGAATAATTTTGGCTGAAAGGCATTTCTGGAGGGCTGGTGTGCACAGGAACACTTAACACAGGCAAGGATTGTACAGAAATATTCATGGAGACTTGCATGTTGAGATAAATCAATACTTATTGCATTAAGTTTCATTAGACATATTTATTTTTAAAATTAATTCTGAGGTTCTTAGAGGTTCAGGATTTATTCTGCAAAGTGCAGGGGTGAAGTTACAAGATCCTTTACAAAGTTATTTTGCCTATTTTCCAATATAAACACTTAAATATTCCCCACTCTATATTATATCAACATTGCCATGGCCTATACAGGTCTTGTTTCAGACAATATAAAATTTTGGTGGGATAGGCAGTCCCTGAAGTCACAGCAATCTCCCAAAATTTTGGCAAAATTTAGGCTTCTCCTGCCCAGATCCTGCTTACATCTCCCAGCTGGATCCATATGGTTCTATACATTAAATGTGCACAATCAACTCTTTCCTGTCTTCACATTTCCCCCAAATGATTATTTTTTTGCTAAAAACACTTTGCTACATTTCTGTGCTCAAGGCAGGCTTTTTCTGGTTCTTTTAAAATCTGCTACAACTCGACAGAAGATGAGAGAAATTCATTCCCCAAAATGTGCTCACAATTCTTCTACCCGAAACACTTCCTAGGATTCAAAACCAGAATAAAGTATTCCAATTTTATCCAAGTTTGCCAATTCTTATAGATTTATTTAGAAAGCTGCAATTCCCAGGAAACCACCAGAAAGTTGAGGGGGAAAAAAATCAAAGGGGAAATCATGGGAAATGACAAACTTGGGTCATGTCCTGCTCCAAGGGAACAAATATGGAGTCTGTCTAAAAGCCTGGACTTAGAGCATCTCCAGTGAGACTGGGATAGAAAACAGGGAATTTGGTCACCTGAGCCAGCAAGGGAATGTGTGTGTGCACCCACACGTGTTCACAGGGATAGCTGGGACATGGCAAACAGGGCACTGTGTGTTTTATCAGAAATTAATGGACTCTGGTGGGGTTCTTCATTAATACCACAGAATCCAAGGATGATTTAGGGTGGAAAAGACCTTTGGGATCATCGAGTCCAAGCTGTGCCCGATCCCCACCCTGTCCCCAGCCCAGAGCACTGAGTGCCACCTCCAGGAGTTCCTTGGACACTCCAGGGATGGGCACTCCAACCCCCCCTGGGCAGCCCCTGCCAAGGCCTGAGCCCCCTTCCCATGGGGAAATTCCTGCTGTGCCCCCCTGAGCCTGCCCTGGCCCAGCCTGGGGCCGTTCCCTCTGCTCCTGTCCCTGTTCCTGGGAGCAGAGCCCGAC
>VZUI01012856.1:0-35204 GCA_013401135.1 Cettia cetti | reverse complement strand
GCCGCCCGCTGGGCGGAGGCACGGCCCGGGCCGAGGCCCCTGGGCCGCGGCGGGCGCTCGCTGGGGAGGCGGCTCGGGCCTGGACGGGGCGTGGAACGGGCGAGCGGCCTCGGGGCGGTGCTCGCGAGGCCCGTTCGCTTCCTCTCTCGCTGGGACGCGTGGGAGTCCATTCCGCCGACCCCGGCGGGAGGGACGGGAGCGGCCCCGCGAGAGGTGAGGGGAGACCGTCGCACGCCCGGGACGAGAACCGGCGCGGAGCCTTGCTGGCGCCCGGCGCTGCTCCCCGGCCCGGCCGCCTCGGACCGTGGGTGGGATTTTTACTTTTGCACGTCGGGGAAACCGATCGCGCCGGGAAATGCGATGTATTGCTACAGGGAAGTTATTGTCCTTAGTGTGGATTGGGGTGGTCATCTTAAAACACGTGTTAGCAGGTCGTGCGTAAAATAATCGAGAGTGATTCATCCGTGTCAGTAGCCGTTGTGATGTGCACACGGCGTGTTTTTCTTATGATGTCTTTTTCCGTTGAAGAAAACGACCTTTGTCTGCCTGAAGGAGAGTTTTCTGTTTAAATACAGAAAATATCCTGAACACAACTAATGGTTTTGTAATTTTTTTATTTTTAGATTTTAAACGGCTTTAGAGAAAGTGAGCTTTTAAAAGTTTTATATTTCTTAGTCAATTCAGACTAAAATACACACACACGCTGAATTTTAGTCCTTTTTTTGTGTGTGTGGCAGGAAAGCATCAGTTCAGTTATTGCATCAGCATTTATGTGGAAAGTCCAGAGCAAATTAGAAGGAAGAATAGGAGAGTTTCTTACTTTCCCTGTATAAGAGTGGTATTGATCAGAGTGCTTTGTGTTTGCTTGCTTCTCTGCCTCTGAGTGCCCATTCACGAAAGTGTTGTAATGCCCATGTTTCTGTTTTGGGAAGAGTCAATAGCCAAGTTAGAATGGAAAGCCACTTATTTCACTAACCAGGGCTTTATATGGGTGCAGAGGTACAGAATTAGGAATTAAATCAAATATCTTGAAGTTCTGATGACGTACTTCTTGGACCCCCTGCTTAAAGGGCTTTTGGACTGAGGCTTTTGTTTGGGTAAACACACTGCTTTTTGTGTTGCTTCATAATAACAGTGTGGGATGCAACTATTCCGCAGCAGTTACTAAACTCTTTCTAGATCACCTCAGAAAAACAAGCCAGAGCAAATACTGGTATTTTTGTTCTTAACTTTGGAAATCTATAATGTATTTTATCTCTCCTCATGTCTGTTGTGTTTAACATTTAAATCTTACTTAGCTTGCAGGCCATTTTGGAGAAAACTCTAGGGGTCTGAGAAAGTGGTCATTTTCACTGAGGAGACCAGTTGGCTTGGAATAGAAGATTTATCTTTTAGGGGCTTTTTTGATGACAGGCAATAACATAAACAGCACCTTTGTTGGCTGACAAACGAGGAAGTTGTTTTTCCAACAGAATGGCTTAAATATCCACCCATGGTGTGGAGACCAACGCACAAGCCTGTGTGATAGTACTGACTTTAACAGATGGGTTTGTTGCAGATGTTTTCTTCAGCCTGCACAGCTGTGTTGTGCAATTTGTTCTAGACTAAGGGTTCAGACTTTTTGTGGTGCAAAAGTGTTTTGGGAAAATACTGAAAGAAAGTTAAAATCAGATAAAATTAAATCAAACTCGATCAGCCATACTGTCACTGTTGCTATGATACCTCATGTATGTATTCTTAAAACATATGAAATTTGTTTGTGCATTAAGACTTGAGGGGTTTTGCAGTTAGTTTTAACTTTGTTTAGTGTAACTAAGTATTGTAACTGGGTATTTAATGGGGAACTGCACTGCTCTGAAATTGGTTAAGATGTTTTGCAAGTTTCTGATGTTTAAACAGAGATACTAAGGCTATTAATCCTGTGATACTGGTAGAATTACGATGCTGCCCTGAGTAGATGATGGAATTGTCAATTTAAAATACGTTCGTTACCAGCAATTTTTATTGGCTTTGCCTTCTGTATATGACATATCCCTTCACCCCTGTATTTGAAAAAATGGGGTCAGTAAAACAGAAGGTTAAGAGAATACTACGATTTGAAAAGAAATGATTGCATTAACAGTGCAGCCAGACCAGTACAATCTCAGTCCCCTCTTATTGGGACTTCTAGGAGTCAGAGATGATAAAGAACATCAGGGAAGGAGTGTATAAGTGATGGTGACCCTTGTTTCGTAGTACTTGTGAGTTCTGTGTGGACTTAGACACTTGATTCCAGCTCTAAGGCCAGCTCTCCGCATTTGCTTAGTTGTAAATCAGAGCCAGCGTGCTCCTGGTGGACAAAGCTCCATCCCAGCAGAGATCTCATCATGACAGGATTAACCAGTCTCACTGGATTTTATCAAACCTTAGACCCATATGGATAGCCATGTACTCGCTTCAAGTTTCAGAAGATTGGTGCAGATGGCTCTGCATGTTGCTTGGTTCCACCAGGACTTAAGTCAGAAGTGCAGTATAGAAAGCAACTGAGTTCCTTCTGGGCCAAAGTTGAACCTGGAATGTTATAGCTGTGTTTATGTAGCACTTGCCTTAGTGCTCAGGCTGTTTTTGAGCTGGGTCTGCATAAGCCTAGGCATTTTGCCATCCATGATATAATTAATCTGCAGCTTAGAGAAATTGCCCAAGGCTAACAAAGTGTGCACATACGTTATCATGTTCACTTGGATCAAGGGTGTGCTCTTGAAGAAAGTCTCACAGTCATCATCACTTAGGAAGTTTATTTCATATTGGTTTGTGCTGTTCCAGTGGATAAGCTGGATTCCTTTTGTATGAAAACACATTAAAAAATGCACTCATATCTAGAAACTGGCATTTTTTTTAGTGGAGTGGGCCTCCCCAAAACATGTAGTGTGGACATTGAGGTCTCGACTCCCATTAGTTTTGTTTGACAGGCGTGTTCCTATTGTATTGCTTGCTGGCACAGACAGCCTAAACTGACTGCACTTTGAGTCTGAGACCTAACATAAATCCGTCACTTTGAGAGGTAAAGATGTCGTTATTTCAGTATTTTGAGTGGTGTCAGGCCAGTTGATCACTGCTTTTCCTTCTCCTGTATTTTTGTGAGCCCTGTAACATTCACACAAGTGAAACTCCTGCTTAGGGAGCTGCTAATTAAATTGCAGCTGTCAAGAATGCTGCTCACATTCAGTTTCACTAGAGGTAATACTTTGTAAGTCAGCTGAGGTTTTGAAAATACATAAGGACTGTTTAGTTTCTTACTTAGACATTTGAATAAATCGAGGAAGTTGGAAGATCACCATGTACATTCCTGAGATTGCAGTAAATATAGCAGAAATTGATCACTGAATTGTACTCGCAGGGTAGAAGGACAGTCTGCAGAGAAGTTCAAGATGCTGTTTCTGAGATGTCTGCAAGTGTATTCTGCACAGATCCAGCTTAGCATCTCCTGACTTTTCATACTAACCTTTGATTTGTTGTTGCTTAGAAATTTGATGCACAGCCCCTCTGACTGTTGGAAGAGTATCTACGTTTACAGTGTGTTCTCTAGGTCCTGACAGAAAATAATGTGTTCTGCAGTTCCCTTCACTGTAGCATCTTGCATGTATCTTTCTCCCTCATCCAGATCTCTCACTTCTTCAGTGGGCAGTTTCACTCCTGGTATCTTGATCCTCACAGCTTTCATAACAGAAACAGAACTAAACTGTTCTCTCTGCTACTTTCACATCAGTAATTACACAGAGTAGTGAGAAAGAGACCAAGGCTTTCCTTAGTTGTAGTTTTGATCTTAAATGCCACAGGCAGCAGAGTTGCTAGGATTGGTCCATGGAAGAATTAAGTCACTAAAAGGGCAGCTTTCTAGCTGCTGTGAAAGTAACTGTACAAATACGGGGAGTGGGGGCAGAAGAGTGCTTTGAAATGGACTGTTGAAGCCCTGTGTATCACAGAGTGTTCCACATCATCTGCCTGAAAGACTGAAAGACTAAGTTTGTTCTCTTCTTACTGCCTTTTTCCTTTTATGCAGCAACAGTAACTTTGTTGACTGCTAAATCTTTGCTTTTTAAATTTAAATTTTTTAAAAAACCCAACCAAACAGTTCCTTCTCTGTGCATATGTAATTTCCACTGGGTATGGTATATTTCAGCATCTTCTGATTCAAAGAACTGATTCACCTCTTAGTCCCCAGGCTGTTTTTTGTCTGCATCTCCAAAATGATGGCCCAGATAAAGTGCCTATCAGAGCAGAGGGGGGATTGTATCTACAGCAGCCTGGAAAATGACTTCCCCGGTTGTTCTTACATGCTCTGCAGACCACGCCTTAACATCTTAGGGACCTCTGATGGTGCAAGTCTGTTGTAACCTGTGTAGAACCATTTCAGACCCAGTAGCTTATTGGTTGTACCATCTGCCCCAAAACAGATTTGAATTTTATCCAGTTGTTTATCAGCTTGAAATGTAGGTAAAAACTGAGAGCCTTAAAGATCTTAATTTTGTGGGTTTTCCTTTGGCTGTTTGTTTTTCACATGTGAAAGTTTCAATTAGTGATACCAAGGCAGATAAGGGAGTTCTGTTCCCTTCCATACCATACAACTTCCAGATTCTAGATGAATGTCAGCTGATGTACACATAGTCTGAAGAAACAATAAGCAATTAAAAAAAAAAAAAAGCATACATATTTGCTGCTTTTCTTTGCCTGTACAGTTCTAAAAATTCAGGAATTGCAGGAAGGAAATGTGTTCTTAGGCATAAGGATTCTAAAAGGGAGGGGAGGTTTTATGTTTATTAGATTGCATAAAAGCTTTATTGTACTGTTGGAAAAATGTTTGCATTTGTTCTCGTATTTCTTCTGCCATCTTAGACCTTGTGTCACAGGAGTGTTCATTGTTCTGCCTTGTGAGATATTGATAAATGCCCTTAGGGGCCAATTAATTAATGCCCTCATCACATATCTTGTGGGATTGATGTAGCTGTAAATGTTTCTTTGTATTGATTATGTGATAGAGTTATATATGTGTTCTTAGACCAGAGTAAGTAAGTTCTGATGTTAGAAGGTATTACCGAATATATTTGGGGTTCTCTTTCAGCCTTTCCAGTGTGCTATATTTATTTATCATAGTTGTTCCTGGAATCTGAGGGATTAAAGTTTTCTATGTGATTCTGTTATTAGAATTGTTTCAGATGTACACACTATTATGGTAGAGTACTGGTACTGTCTTTTACTTCCAGTATTTAAGACTAATGCTTGCTCTTGAACAAGTCTGGAAGGTACATCTGTTTCCAGCAAAACTTGTTTTCCATTCCTTGTGTGTTCGGTGCCATTGTGTTCCTGCCTTGAAGAAAGCATATTACAATCTACAGTTGGGTTGTATGTATCAGAATTTGGCTTGCCATAACAGGCTGCCTTGCTTCAGTTTTGACTCATAGCTGCCAGTTTGGAGAGCAGTTGCAGTGCAGATCTGACGCTGTGGGTTGTAAGGCAGTCTGTAGAGTCCAATGGGAAACGCAAACGTTTCTGCCGACAGCTCACTGGGTTCTTGTCACTTGTGATGCTGTGTCTTTGTGATTCATATCCACATGATCCACTGTGTGTGAACTTCTCCAATGCTTCCTCGCTGCAGTGTGAATGTAGGTATATGCTCAGCAGTAATATTGGGACCAGTTTTGGTTTTTTAAGAACTGAGGGCCAACCTTCCATGAAGACCTGACTGTGTAAGGTTACTGAAACAATATTTGAAGCAAGAATGTGTGCCTTAGTTGTATAAAGGGTGATCTTGAGTGTATTATGACTGGTCAATGTCTGTTTCAGGGTCAGTAATATGCATGTAAAATAATAATATGAATAGAAAATGGTGTTTGAAATGGTCTTTACCCTCTATTGGGATCATGGTGACGCTCAGCTCATGGGCTAATGTCCAAGTTGTACTCTAGGAGATTCATGGACTGGGAAGTTAAAAATAGTTCACAGAACCCTCTTTCGAGCTTTTAACTCTCTCTCTCTCTCCTGGAATTTGAGATTCTCCCCAGTGTCATCTTAAATACAAATCCCGTTAGTGCTGAGCATTGCGATGTCCCGGATCTTTCTGGTGTCTTGTTCTACGGTTGTATTGTGTTTGATCATTTCTTGTACAACAGAACTGCTTGCTTTATTGAAAATGTGTTACAAGATCAGTTCTGCTTTCAAATACTGCAAAGATAGTTTTGTTTTAAGGAGACTGTACTAACTGTTAAATGCTCTTTATTGGTATGAGAAGTCATATATAGCTTTGTTTTTCACTTCATTCTGAAACACTTCCTTAGAAGTGCTGTTTTTAATTGAGAAAGAAGACTTCTACTACATCTGTAACATAATGCATAGCTGGGGAAAAAGAACCTGAAAAAATAGTTTTAGTTTGTAGTTGAATGTCCATATAAAAATTTAAAATAATTATGGACACTTACTGCTTTTGTAATTCACATTTGGGAACTATTACAAGTTTCCTTTTCTTTCTTTTTGACAGATCGTGACTGCAAGAATGTCTTTTCCACCTCATTTGAATCGCCCTCCTATGGGTATCCCAACGCTTCCCCCTGGGATCCCACCTCCACAGTTTCCTGGTTTTCCTCCACCTGTACCTCCTGGTAAGTTATATTTATATATGGAATTATTGTAGACATTAATGTCTTATATTATTCTGAATTACTTTAAAAGCCAGTAACTTTTGTAAATCATGCACCTTGGTAACTCTCATGTGTGTACATTGCAGCTGAGTTTCTGGTTTTCCCACAGATCATGGCATATGAGCAAGCTGCTTTTGGTCTACCAAAAACTGTTTGCTTTTGTCCAGAAATGAAATACTGGACTTTTCTTGAGCCTTTATTCAAGACTGAAGCTGAGTGGTGGTTTCTGTTAATATTAGGTGTTCCAAAGCCACTGTTTTGGCAGTAATCCATTGTAATAGCCTCTTGGGTATGCTGAGTACATGTAATGTGAAAGTAGAGAACTTTAAGAGATGGTCCAACTTATGGCATTGTTTATCTCAATTTTGATGTCCCACTTTCTTTTATTTTGCTTCTTATATTCTTTCCTCCACACATCTTGGAAATTTACAGTTATCCTTATAATTTCTTCTAATAATCCCAAAATTATTCCTACCTTTTTTCTTTGTTCATCTGTAAGATCAGGATCTGTTTTTTGAGTTGAGATTTTAATTTGTTGGCCTGGAACCATTTGCTTTCTCTGTGTCGTGAGTATCCATAATGATGACTGGAGGTAGGAAACCATAGAGCAGGAGGGAGAGAGGAATACATCAGAGAGTTGCCTCTCCAGAATTCATCACAAGGGCTGCAGAAAATAACTCCTGTCCTGTCTGTGTTGTCTTAAATTGTTTTGTGCAGGAGTGTTTTGTAGGCAACAGAGGCATTCAAAAAACAGACGGTTGAACTACAAAAAGATTTCTGTACATCATTTATCAGGCTAATCTTTACTTGCATTAATTTTTCTAAACATTTTTCTTGAGAACCATGAGATGTTACCTATTTTCTGATAAAGGCAGAGTTCTTACTGAGGTAACATTCTGCCATCAAAAATTTCAGGTTGAATTTTAAAATCATACTTCTTATTTTTGCTCCAGTTTATGTACACTAGTGTATAAAACACCAGATACTTAGAAAAATTACTTTACGAAATATATTTCAAAATGCCTGATAGAATTTTCTGCTCTGAACATTTTGCTTCTTAGCATATGTGACGAAAATCTTTTTGTTCTCTTGTGTTTAAATAGTCTCATTCTAGTATTAGGAATCTGAATAGTATGTAGAGTGGAGAAGCCTGGTATTAGGTGAGAATAAAATTTTTCTCTGCACAAGAGAAGCTTGATTTGCTTACCTGTGCGGAGAACATATTTTCACCTGTAGAGGATATAGATCTCACTTCTTAGTATAAGCACATCAGTAGAGCTGAAAATGCCACAGAGGTTTTATGAAAGTCTGCTCTGAATTTAATCCATATGTAAGATCACAATTTTAGTGGCTTACACTATTATCTTTAGCTAGCTGTTTGGTCGAAAATTCATGTATTAATTTCCCCAGCCTGTAATTTTCTGAAAAGTTTCAGCTGGCATAGTTCACTTGCATAATAATGAAATTAGGAAAGGTGGTTTGCTTTGCTTAAAAATACAGTTGCTAAAAACAGGAAGTTCTAGCATTTCCCAATATTAGGGTGGAAGATTTGATAAGGAGATGATTCTGTAGATTATTGGATACTACTAAGATGTGAAAGAAACCCATTTTGCATGACAGAAATGCTGTAGTAGGTCAGACCTACAGTCCATGTAGGCTGATGCATTACTAGAAGGCAATATTTAGGGTGGCCATGTATCCCTGTCTGCCTTCTGATTCTGTTGTTTCATACAGCTGTAGCGTTTGGGATCTTAGAGTATGGTCTTCTGTTGTTGTCTTTTTCTAGACCTGTCATTTATGAACATTTTTGATTTTTTTTTACTCTGTTCATCTGTCACCTCTTGAACCAAATTTGATTAGTTCATTAACTGCTGTGAAGAGTGCTACTTTGCTACACTTTAGTCTGTTTTTAAACTCACTGCCATCCAGTGTCTCCCTCCTGCCCCAGTTCTGATGCGGGAGTTGTCGAGTTGAGTTTTGTGGTTTTGTTCACCTCAGCCACGTTCCATGCCTTGCAAACCCTGAGATTGAGGAGTCTCGGGGTGTGCTGCCTTTCCTCCTACAGCAGCTGCTTCACCAGTGAAGCCATGGAACTGCTGTTCTCGGGGGCTGGGCAGCCTTGGGTGGCAGGGGCCAGGTCTGTAGGCTGTAGTCAGAGCTGCAGGTGCACCAAGCTTTTGTGTAGCAGCTGAATGACACCTGTGGCCATTATGTTTCCTGATCTGCCCAATATTTCAGGGGATTTTTGTGGCTTCTGCAGAGCTTTGGGCAGATGGTTTCATAGAAGTATCAGGGATAACACAAGTGTGTTTACTGAGTTGCAACTTTAAAATAACTTGCCACTTATTTTGTGATATAATAACTTCAGGGCTGCACAACCTGTCTTGTCAGGGAGTAGTTGCCACAGTCTGTGAGATGCCATGGTGTATTAAAATTGAGAACATGGGAGAGCATTACATAGAGTTTTGATTGTCTGAGTAGTTTGGAGGCATAAGAGGTAGTTATGGCTTTAATATGAAGGGACTGAGGAAGGGGGTTGAGAGCTGTAGAAAATAAAACATAACAAAAATAAAGCAAAACCAGAGTGTATGAGGAAAACACTGGAAAGTATGTCTGAGGAGAAGTTTAAGACTAAACACTAGAGAAAGTGGGGGAACCAGTCCAGGGGCAGTAGTTGGCAGAAGTTTGTTTAGGATTTTCTGAAAGAGCAGTAAGAGAAGGATCAAAAAGGAAGGATTGAGAGGGGAAAAACAATGGAAGTTTTTTGTAGAATGAAGAAAAAAAAAAAAAAGGATGTGTAGGATCCCCGTAAAGAACATGAGATTGACTTCACTGTTCTCAAGTCTCAATGTGCCTGCTGACCAACAAGTAGTTTTGATGAAATCTACTCACTTAATGTATTGAACCTCTAGCAGCTGGCATGGAAAGATAAAGAGCATTTCTTAAGATCAGATATTGGCTCCTGAAAGTACTTAAAGCTGCCAATGAATTTGGTAGTGTAAAAGAGGTATTGCATGGTTTCATCTGATTAAATATTAATTTTAAATATTATTTTTTATTACTTAATGAATATTATTATCATTCAGTACTGTTCTAAATTAGGTGTTGGAGATTGCCAAGTGAAGTATTCAGCAGCTTTTGGATAGAGGTTTTTATGCTGCCTTCATTAAGCTATTCCATAAATAGTGGCATGAAGCCTGGTGCCATTCTCTGTAGGACCTCAGCCCTAAAGCCATATGCAGAAACGATTGTGCTGTGGGAATTCTGTAAGCTGGGAACAAGAGCATCTGTAGGGCATCAGCTGCCTTTGGGCTCAGGAATTCCTTGACTCATTCATCACCCCACTGTCTTCCTGAACAATATTGTGGCTTGAACATGCTCTGAAAATAGGTGTTGTTTTGTGAAAAAGTTGAAATGGTAGTACCAGAAAGTGACCAGGATGCCTGTGGTATGTTAGTGTATTTTGTTGGAATGCTTAAGGAATTACTGGTAATCAGTACTGTGAAATGTTTATTTGACCAAAATTGCTGTCTAGTTTGAAAATCCTGCCTGCAATCATTTCATTTGTATTCATCAGTTCTCAACAGGGCAGACTAATATTAATGTATTGTCTTTCTCAGGGACCCCTATGATTCCTGTACCAATGGGCATTATGGCTCCTGCTCCAACTGTAAGTATTACAATAGGGATGAGATTACAGTAGGGATAGCCAAATGAAATGGAGAGTAAAACTTAGTAGATGTCAACAGTGTTTTTGTTTTGCACTATTCCATCAGAATTTTCTATTGTGAAAGAAAATGCTTAGTTTTAAATGCAACTATAATGCAAGTGTTATGCTAATTTCTGACCTAGACAAAGCTTGAAGTAATGTCTGGAGCTACCAGCTGCAGAGGTGAAGCAATTATTGTTCTTGCAAGAAGATATACTGCTCTCAAATACAGAGGTTTAGGCTTTGCCTTTGGATCATATGTGCTTTTCCTGTGCAGTACAGTTAGATCAGGGAGATCCCAGGTCTCTTGCTCTAGGGTTTGTAGCCCTGTCTACTACCCTGGAGGCATTGGCTCATCCAGGTTTATAAGGCTATCATGCAGCACTGCTGGGTTGTCAAAAAACATGTGATTTGACAAGCTTACAGATAAGCTTGCTGTCTCCATGTTGCAGGAAAAGGAATAGTTGCATGTAATATCTTTCCAGCTGTGGAAAAGCAAATGGAAGGTTTCTTTGTCTATCATACTAATTTCAAGCTGGAAGGGAAGTTTGATTTTTTGGGTGGAAAAAAGTGTGCTTTAAAATATAAATATTACTTCTTGACTTCAAGGTGAATTACCGTTCGTGCAATTTTACAGAAGTGAAATCTCCCCGAAATACAGAATTTTTTGATAGCTTGTATTATCTCCTACAGGAGAATATGTTCATGGTAACCAGTGTGTTTAAAACAGAGATACTAAAACATGTTTATTATTTAGTTTCATGATTAAAATAACTTTTAGTAAGTGATACTTCTAGAAGGGTGTTCTGGGAAGAGAGAGGGTCCATAGGGACTGTTAAATATTAGCTGAAAGAAGTGTAGCAAAATGGAGCAGATGATCATGCCTATCTTGTTATAGTTAATTTACAGATGTTTGCTCCTTAACCGAAAGAGGCTTTGGGTTGTGTGTTCATTAAATAAAGCAGTAGTGTTTGTTCAGTGTGTCAAAGCTTTAAGAGCATGTGTCTGTTGAAGCCTTTGAGCCAGAGTTACTTTTCTGTTCACAGCTTGGTTTTTACACTTTTAGGTAAGGTAATTCAACTTCTGATGACTCAAATGTTGCAAACTTGTTATTTGTAGGAGAAATGATACCTAATGTTACTGTATGCTCACCTTGAGACCTCCAGTGGCTGTGTTCAGTTACACCTTTTATCATCTTCCTTTGCCAGAAAATGGCCATCTTTTTTTGTGTTTTAGAAAGTATGAAAGCCTGAACTGCTTCTTGGTGTCTTACTCCATAAGCCTAACCAAGGTTGTATGAAAATTCAAATTTGAAATAAGCATGTATCCCTAAGTCTTATGTCTTGCTCATTTAAATAAAAAACCAAACCAATCCAATGCTTTATTTTACAACTTCTCCTCCTCTTTATAGGTGTTAGTTCCTACCACAGTGTCTATGGTTGGAAAACATTTGGGAGTCCGAAAAGACCATCCTGGCTTAAAGAACAAAGAAAATGATGAAAACTGTGGTCCCACTACTACTGTTTTTGTAGGCAACATTTCAGAGAAGGCCTCAGACATGCTCATACGGCAGCTTCTAGCAGTAAGTACAGTGGACTGCTTGTTAAATTTCATCCCTGGCTGATGAATAAAGTAATGATCCACAAGCAGTGTATTGATACTAAAAGCAGAGCTATTCCCACTGACTGGAATAGCAGCCCACTATGCCTGAATTCAATAAGTAGTGTACAGCTTTTTTTACACTATAGATGTCTGTGAATAGGGACTTTTTTTTTAAGTAGAGTTTATCCTTTTTTAATTTTATAATCTTTTGCAAAAAGTGGTTACATTTTTTAATGTTTTGAATATAAAATAATTAATGCTACTTCTCTTAATTGCAGAAATGTGGTTTGGTTTTGAGTTGGAAGAGAGTGCAAGGTGCATCTGGAAAACTTCAAGGTAACTGTTCATGCTTTTCAAAATATCTAAATATACTGTTTTTTATTAGCTGACAGTTTTTTAATATCTTGACACATTGCTATTCTTAATCATTTTACATTTAAAGATGTTGTAATATGATAGCTGCAAAATACTTTCTGGTAAAGGGCTAGTATGGTATGGAATTGAGGAAAAATAATATAATTGAGAAAGGTCAAATGGAAAAATGTCTTGAGAGCCTAGTTTTGCTTCCCTTTGTTTTCTGAAACTGAACGATTTTATAAGCTGTTCCTGAGAAAGCTTTGCCAGTTTGGACTTAGCCCCCAAAGGAAGTTAGCACTCTAAAAGCTTTACAAGTCACTTCCAATTATATGTATTGTCTTTCTCTATGAAGGATGTTTTCCTGATGTAAAATTTGTCTTTCCTATTGTCAAAACTGATTTAATTTTTGTGACCTTTCTTCAGTGACTGCAGGAAACAATTTTGCTTACTGTTTTTTTGCTGTGTTTTCATATTTTGCTAAGTTTGTGGGTTTTTTTCTTTTTAATGATGTAGTTCAGTTCCTTCCGGTTTTTTTGTATTTCACACTTTTTTTATTTTGCTGTCATAAAATGTTTTTTTCTCATTTAAAACTTTATGTAACTGTTGTGAAGAACCTAGTTGGAAATACCCTTCCCTCTAGGTTTAACAGTGAGATGTTGATTGATGCCCTTGGTGATCAGACAGTTGCAGATCCACGTGAGATGTCACCATACAGACTGCATTTCTTAGTTAAGACAGATATGTTAAAAGCTTTACAAACACAATCATAGAACAGTTTGAGTTGGAAGGGACCTTTTAAAGTTCATCTAGTCCAACCCCCTTTGAACATCAGGCACATCCTCAACTAGATCAGGTTGCTCAGAGCCCCATCCAACCAGACCATGAAAGTTTCCAGAAATGGGATATCTGCAATCTGTGTATTGGTTCCATCTTATTTATTGGACTGTCAATTATATCAAAGATGAGTTCTGTTTGATGAACTCAAAGATGAGTGAACTTTGAGTTTTTATTATGTGTACTCCTGGCTTTTAAAAAACAAGTGCCTGCCGTCCAAGTTTGATTCAAAACATATTTTTAAACAAAGCAGATTACCTGACAGGATTTAATGCGTTTATTTCTCATTTCAATCATCCATTTCAGCCTTTGGATTTTGTGAGTACAAAGAACCAGATTCTACCCTGCGAGCGCTGAGACTACTCCATGACCTCCAGATTGGAGAGAAGAAGCTGCTGGTCAAAGTTGATGCAAAGACAAAGGCTCAGCTAGATGAATGGAAAGCAAAGAAAAAGGCATCTAATGGGGTATGTGTATAATGTGTGATTTGCATTCTTGTAGTCGAATGTCAGTGTAACGTTACTTGATAGATCAGATTGTGAGCATGTCTCAGTTTCTACTCCTTTCTGTGTCTTTCATTCCTTTAAGGATTTTGCCATAATCACATTAGTGAGTCTGAAGATATGTTGAAAGGCAGTGAAGTGTAAGCTCTTAATTCTGTAGTGTTTGAACCTATCTGCAAGCTACAGCTACATTTCTAGAATCAATTTTGTAATTCATTATAAAGTGCAGTAATAGGTGCTATATATATTGATTCTGTTGCTTCATTTTTGTTTAGAAACTCTTGAAAGTGCTTAAACCCTAGGAGAAGTTACTATGTCAATCTGTAAATTGGCTATCTGAGGGGACTTGAGGTTTCTTTCCCCTCTACTGGTGATTTTTGGAACGAATCAATGAAAAGGAAAGAAATAGATCATTCAGTAGAAGAAGAGACAGGTATCAAGTAGTGGGCTGCTTTCAAACATTTAGTAGATGGGAAAATTGCTTTTGTACTATCCCTTTCTAAAGCTAAGGGCCTGTTCTGGAATGATTGCAGATATTTGGTGTGTGAATTCTTATTGAGATGCAAAGATACTTACTTAATTGACAAGTTTGCATTAAAGTTAATTGTGTCTGTTTCTTTGCTGAAATAGTGTATTTCACCCCCAATCAAGCTGGGCTTTGTCTCTAACTCCTGAAGTTTTGCATGTGCCTTAAGATACCACTTCAAACAATTTTTTTATCTGTAAAATCAAAGTGAGAAGAGGCTCTTGTTCAGAAAATTAAAAATGCTAATCATGCTGTAGGAAGTGAATTTTAAAAATTCCAGTTGGGAATTTTTCTTAAATGTTTGTAGACTATAGTGAAAACACAGATACTTATATTTCATTTTATCTAACTGGAAGTAGAGGTACAATGATGACTTAAAGTACTTGACATGTTTTTGACTGGATACCCTGTGTTTGAGATTAAATGCTTAGTAAAGCAGAGTGCTAACTTTGTGAGGTTTGAGTGGAGTACTGTACTTGCTCTTAGTCTAGGTAAGGGCTTGATTGGACTGCCCTTTCATTCTGTACTTCCTTTTGTCATGTTAGCATCACCTGTGATACTGTGCTTCACAGCTGATGTTACAAACAAGCTTGAAGTATTTCTGGAGTTCTTGAACGTCTCTCAAGGAATTTGTTTTCTGTGGGCCCCTGTGAGATACAGTCAGTCTGGGGGGATTCATTGTAATATAGCAGTGGGTACTGCTTGTGGCTTTGGTGAAGGAACTGTATGAGCCCATTCTTTTGAACTGTAGAGTGAGATTAGCTCCATGGTTTTTGTTGGGTTTTATTGGATTTGGTTGATTTTTTATTCTTTTTTTGGTGGTGCAAAGAAAGGCTGTGAATTGCTGAGGAGTATTGATGAAGTGCATTGTAATCAAACTGCTTGCAATTCCTTTCATACCATCACTGGTGTGCTGGTGCCGCTTGGATCCAAAGTTTCAAATTTCCTCAAATATTATGAATTAAGAAATCAAACATGTAAATGGCAACACGATTTCATATAGAGGCACACCAAGCAAACCTTTATCTATTAGCTCCTCTCCCTGATCACTGCTCCCTGGATCTCTTCAGTTCCACCCCCTGTCACTACCTTCTAGCTCTTTTCAGCCTGCTCCTCCTTGGCCTGGCAGCTTCTTCAGCTCCAACTGAATCCTCCCTTCCCCCTCATTCTTAGCTGCTGCTCCATCAGACCCTTCCCTCCCCCTCACTCCACCCACCACCTATCGTTTGACGGGATACCCAGCTGGATTCTCAGGTGAGATTCCATTTTTCTAAAAGATTCAGGGGATCCAGAGGTGGGCGACCTTGCTCGGTGTGCAGATCATCGTTCTACCCTTTCATATAATATTTAGTGAAAGGCACTTTGTGTTCCTTTTCCTCCCTACAAGATTGAAATGGGCAAAAGGATGAGGAACTGTGAAGTATTTGATCATCAGTAATTAAAAAAATAATTTGTTGTGCAAGGAATGTTTTCCCTAATGATGTTTCTTTAATATAGTTCTCCCATTTGAAGTTGCAGCTTGGAAGTTTTAGGTAGGCGCTCATATTGCATGGCACTTAAGTCGAAGGCTTGGAGGAACTGTTGTTGAAGTGACTTGAAGTTCTAGAACATTAAAGGCAAAACTTTTGACCAAGAGCTGCACTATAGTGATTGCCTTCTGGGAGTGTGTGGGTGCTCTCTCTTTTCCTGTCTACTGCCCTAATCACCATTTTTCTGTTCTATTTTGTTATGTTATTTTATTATGCAATCCTACACTAGCTCTGCAGCCATTCCATAAAACTACAATAAACTGTGGTATTGCCAGTGTGAAAAGATCTGACTAATATGATGCAATTGATAACTACTTATATTTGTAGGTGGTTTGGTTTTCATGTGGTGAGTTGTTTTTTGATTTGGTTTTTTTGGTATGGCTTTGTTCTTTTTTGTTGCTGTTGGTTTTTTTTGTTTGGGGTTTTGCTTTTTTATAGTAAATGCCGTGGGGGCATGAATGTGATGATGGTGGATTTCTGATAAAACCGCTATTACTCTCAATTTGTTAAGTCCCGTTACTTTGCCATTTTTCCTTAGAACTCCAGACCAGAGACAACAAATGATGATGATGAAGCACTGGATGAGGAAACAAAGAGAAGAGATCAGATAATTAAAGGGGCCATTGAAGTCTTAATACGAGAATATTCCAGCGAGCTCAATGCCCCCTCCCAGGAATCTGACTCTCACCCCAGGAAGAAGAAAAAGGAAAAGAAGGAGGACGTATGTGTTTTGATTTTGGACAAAACAGATTTTTTTTTTCTTCAACTCACCTTTATATAATGGCCAAACCTTGTGCAAATACTTTAAACCTAAACTTCTGATGAGAAAACAAATCAACAAGCATTGATGTCAGCAGCAGTTTCTTTTTTTATTTTTTTTTTTGAGCTGAAAGCTAGTCAGTTATAGACACCGTCCCTTCAGGATGGTTTAGGCATTTAAGCACATAAACTTCTTGGAACAACAGGTTTGAATCTGGGCGGGACTGAACCGACCTTTCATCCCTCTGAAAGTGGAAATACTGAATTTAGTGCAGTTTAATCTGTATGTGCATATAGGGTTTTTCAGATAAGAACTTAAAAAACAACTGTAAAGAGTTCCTGCATACCATCCACTTCCAGGGAAAGATGCCAGGGCACTATTGTAAAGCCATGAATTTGGCAGTTTTTGACAAAATTCTTCTCTGCTTATAGTATGCATTCTGGTAGTGTGTCTTGATCCAACTGGTTGCAGCTGTCTACCCATATGTGGAAGCACTTTGTTAGTTGTGTATGTCCTTGAAGGGATCCTTCAGGGATGAAAGGCATATTGTAATTTTTCTGCCTTACAAAATCACTTTTAAACATGTCTCAATTTGGCTGGATTTGGTCAGCTGGCTTTCCTTTCTTGTGTAATGCGGAAAAAAAACCATGTTAAGCAGGAATGAATGTTCTGGTTTAGACCTGCTTCTGTGAATTACCTTTTTATGGATTAAAACAAAATGGAGAAGGGGGAACAAGGATAAGCAAACTCAGACTTAGCTTTTCCAGCAAAGTTTCTAATCATGGGAAAGTGGGCCTTCCCACCTACCATCCTGCACCCTATATGAAAGAGATTGAAAAATGTTTTGATCAAGATTTTTACCCACTTAAGTCTTCTGCAAAATACCTATTCCAAGGCAATGATGCAGTTTCAAATGCTTATGAAGTTTAAATGTGGTGCAAGAAACATCTCCCTCAGGGAGCAAGTCTGTCTTCCCACAACATTGTTAGTCATGGCCAACCTGAGGTATAAAAGTGCTGAGCTGAGAATTTGTTTTTCTTTCCTCTCCCTCCCTTTGGGAGAAGATGTTTTCTTTGATGACAATGTGCAACTGAGTCACTGTCTAATGCTATCAGCTGTATTTTTTTGTTACAAGCACTGTTACAATGTTTATTGTCCTGTGGGTAAATATACATATATATGGCCATGAATTATGCCAGGTAGTTAAACATTGTAAGAGACCTTGGCAGTCATGAAGAGCTGGGTGCTGAGTATGTCTCTGTGACAGAGCGATGTTCTCGTAGCTCTGTGTTGTGTAGAACCTTACTGATCTGAGCTAGTCAAGTAGCCAGATAAGCTCTTTTAAAATACACAGCACTTGTGGGTTGAAATTGCACCCCATCATCCTTCCCATACTGGGAAGGAAGACAAGAAACTTGGAAGTTGCCTTCTTTGGCCTGTGTGGATAGAGGTGGGATTGAAGAGATGGTACTAGCTTGTTGTTCTCTTGTCCATAAAGGAGAGGGGAGAGAAAGACTGTTGAGGGTGGGGGGAAAGGGAAGGTGGATGCAGATATATTGTGGGGGCGGTGAGGGGGGTGTGGAAACCCACCAGCCTTGGGGCTGTTGTCCCCTGAAGAGCTTTGGTATGGAGATGACTCCTGCTGGTGTTGGCAGCAGAGGCTGTTAGTTCTTCTGGGTGAAGGCATGACTGCTATGGGGGAGTTGAAAATGTGTGCGGGGAGCTGAGAGTGAGTGAATTCTGGTTTTCAATTTCAAGCACGGGGGAACCTCGCTAATTCGCACTAACTATAAGAGCAGGTGCAATCTACCAAATTCTGCGAATTAGCGAGTAAGTAAAATCAAGACATACCCACTGCAAATATACTTACTTATTTTGGCAAGTGTAGCTTAGCCTTGTTTCTGATGCTACCATAGCATACTAATATCCTGTAGTACACTTGTAATTCAGTGAAGTCTTACTAACATGAGACGTCACTATGTTTTTACGTAGTTCAGCAAAGGGAGAATTAGCGAGGTTCTTCTGTAACTTTGTTGAATCAGAGAAATGAGATCACAGCAATACAATATTGCTTTGTAGTACAAACATACAAAACATTGTTTTTCAGAGTAGTGTGCAATCTATTTTTAAAAAAAAAAATCTCCGTGGATTTTTCCGCAGATTTTCCGCAGATTTCCAGTGGCCCCACTGATACCTTATCCACTCATCACCAAGGTTCGTTTACATTGTAGGCTTTGACAATGACTATGTTTACTGCTAGTTGCCAGATTTGTGACTCTTGTCCATCTGATTTTTTTTTTTTCCACTCATTAACATCAGACTGTCAGGTTTGGTACTGCAGAAGGACTTTATTTATCTCTTGCAAGACTGGTTGAAAACTTCTAACCTTCAGCTTTTCTCTTGTTCTTCTATGTCTGTACAGATGGCTGTTAATGCTTTTACTCCTGTCCCCCTTGTTTTTTAGGAGGATATAAATGCTATAGAAATGGAGGAAGACAAAAGAGACCTGATATCAAGAGAGATCAGTAAATTCAGAGACACACACAAGGTAGTATTCTTGTTTTTGCACTTGATACAAATTAGGCTTTTTCAAAATCCAAAAAACCACTATTATAAAATTTAGCAGTACATTGCAATATCACTTAAAATGATGTTTATATTAGGTTTAATATACATGTAGTTCTTTACAAGTCAGAAAAAGACAGTTGCCACGTTAAAGTGGCTCGTGACATCTTTATGCTAAGACTTTGATTGCTACTGAGTATTTTTCAGTCTTCTCACTTCAGCATGAATAAAGGCAGCTTAAGTTGCTACACATACATTAAGTCAAGATATTTATAAGTGAAGGCTAACGGGGCTGCAGTATAAGACATACACTTGAGTGTGTTTCTCTAGGTAGATTTGTAACATTATCCAAGATTTTTGAAGAGATGAAACATGAATTAAATTAAAGTCTTTTATTTTAATAGTTCTAAGTTAAGAGTGGGGGAAGATTAAAACTAGGTCAGTGGTTACCAGACTTACCAAACTTTAGATGCATGGAAGAACTGTAAATTCCCATAAAGCTAATCTATTCATTGACCCCCACCATTATGATAGAGATCATATGGTGACTAATGCAAGATGAAACTCACAGCTTGGAAAGTAACATGGAATAGGATGTAAGTATGAGTTTCTGTTTTTTATTATACTTATGGATGCCCCCTCAGAAAAATATGCAAAGGGGTAACTGGCTTGGAAATGTTTGTGCACATCAAGTCCCACCCCAGGGTCCCCACTTACAGAAGTTTCCACTAATGCTAGTGCGTATGTGAATGTTTCTGCTTTGAAAAGCGATACTTGCGGATCGGAGAGCACAACTATGCATGTGATGGTCTTATTTTAATGTTCAGATTAAAGCTGGTATTCATTTTTCCCCAACAAGATTGGAGTGGTCCTTGGCCTGGGGAAGTATCAACAAGCTGCTCTTTGAGCACACACTCTTCTTTCAAAATACCCCCAAATCAACATTAAAGAAAATGTTGATGATGCTGCAAGGTGAAGTGCGCCCATGTTGTTCAGCTTTACCACATGCAGTCACTGGGGATGGTACCATGTTTTCATGCAACCATATCAATATGAACATAGGTGACTACATGTTATTGTATGTACATGTATTCAGTTTTTCTCTTGACTAAAGTTCAAGATAGAAACCTGGGGGGAAAAAATCTAGAAAAAGTCATCTGGAGAAGCTCAGCAATTGAATGTGAAACTGGTTAGTGGTGAAACTTCAGTAGAATTATGTTCAATTCCGAGCCCCGAGTTGTCACTGTTACTAAAATACAAACAAGTAATTTTTTTTTAAATTGCAAACAAACAAAATCCAAGCTTCACTGTTTCAGAAGCTGTTGGGCATTTCACTGCCCTTGATTTGTATTTTGGGGGGCTATTTTGGGTTTCATAACATTAAAAAATCAACTGGAAGTAGTCATTGTGTATATTGGATATGTTTAAAAGGGGCTGTTGAATCTTAGCAGCGGGCTAGTGAGCACAGTGAACCTTTGCATGTTTTTGGTATGAGTTTATAAACAATAACGACAGACTGTCAGGGTATCAGCATTGCAGGGGGCGTCCATTTACAGCACGGACGAGTCTGAAGAGAGCTCAAGGTAAGATTTAAAATTCTTCTGCCTGTTCATTTCTGTTCATTACTTCAGTTTATCTGATACTGTTCCCATCCCATTACCCTGTCAGATCCTTCTATTTAGGTTTACAGAAGTTGACTGAGATCAGATTTTGATTACAAAATACACCAGTTTATTTTTTCAATTGGATTTTAAGAAAGTGGACTTAGGAAAAGGATTTTAATATGCCAAAACTTGTACGTGTGTATTTACACTTTTGTGAATATATTTTTAATAAAAGAAAGAAACCCACTCTCTTGAGAAATCTCACCATAAACAATGTTTTTGAGAGTGGTGAAAAAGCAGGAGTTCAACTAAAGAAATTTCTATTGGAACATCTAAGATAACCTGTAAGTATCAACCACTTCAGTATGTAAACTTTCTTTAAAAGTATATGAAATTTGAGGTAAGTTGTTTTTAAAAGTTGACAACCTAGTTTAACATTTGTCCCTAACTGAGGTTTAACACTGTAAAGCTTCTGGATAATACAGTCCTTAGAAATTAGTTTTTCAGCCTAGTGTATATTATAGGATCTAAGTTTTATTTTTTTCACATCAATTTTCTACCAATTCCTATCATTTTTAGTCCCTTTTTCCTTTTGTGATTTCAATGTATCCAACATGGGTTTGCCTGTATTGTGTTATCAATGCAGCATAGTTTCACTGGATACATAAATCACTAGTGAATTAGCTTTATTTCTGTAATCCTTTGTCGGTTCTCTGGTCTCTGTGCCTATGGCAGAAGAACACTTATCAGGTAAGATTGCTTTTTAAAGTTGTCTTAAATGCTTTGTTTAAAAGAAAAGAACAAAAAAACACAAACGAGAGAAAATGCTGTTTCATTGTTCCAGTTTTTAATTTCATTTCAGTGATGGTAAACGTGGAGCCAAAGGGGATAAACCTGTTTATTCTGCTCAATATTTGTTCAAAAAGTGGTATTCTTGCATACATCAGGTTGAAATTTGGTATATTTGGTTGTTATTTGGTATATTTGTGAACCGTGTACTTGCTCTTCCTCCCAGAAACATAGCTAATAGGCAAGGTTAATCCAGTGTTGGCGGTCCATGTCCTAGCACAGCATCTGTAAGTTAACACATAACAATTGCTTCCAAGGATGGATTTATCTATCATTCTGTTGATGTATTTTCTATTGTCTTATAGGAATTCTGGTCATAAGAACTGTTTCTATATGAAAAAAAAGTGGCAATTATGTACAAATTTTAGTAAAACTTTAGCAGGTAACCTTTAGTTTCTGTGTTTCAAAAGAGCTATTTCCAACCTTTTTTTAACTGTCTCCATCTTGCAGTGGTGGAAGTTAAGATTCCATTCTGCAGAGTCCACTTCTTACCAGTGAACACGTAGAACTTTTTTAGGGAGGGAAAAGGGGAAAAGTGAGTTTTCTTCACTATTTAACCACATGCACTGTGTGTAAGTGGATATATTTCTTTACCAAAGTTTTCATCTAGGATGGTTTTGGTGTGCCAAGACTTTTTGGGAAACAGTTCTCTGTCCCAGTAAGCATTTCACTGAAATATATTTTCCTAATTGAATACAGTTAATTTTATCAGCTGGAAGTTCACTTTACTTGTACCCAACTGGCTTGTAGGGCCAGTGGAATTTGAGTCCCTCCTGCGTCATGACTGGTAGTGCACTCTGAATGTGCAGTTTAGTCAGCTCATAATATAAGGCCAGCCCTTCTCTGCTAAGGTTGGAGATTGCTGGTCTGTGTAGATCTCTGCTTTTGCACAAAACTTAGTCTTGTGATTGCTGCATTTTGATTTCATACTTATAGTTCCAAAAAATACCCACCAAACCCTATTTAATAATTTAAAATAAGTGGCGGTTTTGGTATTTCCATTACCAGCCTTGTGTGTTGCGTCGGGAGTACCCAGTTTGTGTAACTACAAAATTAACTATGAAAGTTCTCTTGTTGGTTTTTAGAAACTGGAGGAGGAAAAAGGCAAAAAGGAGAAAGAAAGACAGGAAATTGAAAAAGAACGCAGAGAAAGAGAAAGGGAACGGGAGCGTGAACGAGAAAGGAGGGAGCGTGAAAGAGAGAGGGAACGTGAACGAGAGAAGGAGAAGGAACGGGAGCGTGAACGGGAGCGAGATAGGGACCGTGACCGAACTAAGGACCGAGACAGAGACCGCGAACGAGACAGAGACCGGGACAGAGATCGTGAAAGGAGTTCAGATCGCAACAAGGATCGGAGCAGATCAAGGTAAATGTACTTCACTTGCCGTTTATTTCACTTTTTCTTAGTGCTGCTTACTAAATGCATATAGTTCAGCAGATCAGCTGCCATTCAAAAGAGAATGGTCCTTGTGGAAGATCAGAGTAACAGCAGGAAGTCCAAACTGGGAGAATACTTGATTTCCCCCACAGCACAAGAATATAAAAACTGCAATATGCACTAAGCAATTCTCCAGTTATGACTTAAGCATACTGGTTTTGTCTCAAATATATCCTATTTTTCATTATGAGCTTTATTCTTGCTTAATGTTATCTTATGCTTGTGGTATTTTTTAGCTTAAGCAGGTTTTATCATATCCTGTGTTACATGGTGGACTTCTTGGTTGGATTTTGGGGGTTTTTTTCAGTTGGTTTGGTTTGGGTTTTTTGTATGGATTGTGATTTTTTTTTTTTTTTAGTAAAAGCAATGGGATTATTCTTTCAAGCTGTAGTTAATCATCATATTCCAAGTGCTGCTTTCACTTAAAATCATCTCGTCAGAAGTATTAAAATTGTCTTTAAGCCACATAAACACAAAATATTTGTTAGGGATACCCTTTATTTCTGATGGTTTTGGCTGTGGAAAACTGCTAACACAGTGATAAGAAATAGCCATATGCTCATGCTAGTTTCTGCAGATACTGCTCTTGAATGGTTAGTGCTCAAACAACTACTTTTAGTGGGTTTTTGAATACCCATCAGTAAGTATTGATTTTATGCCCATTTCTTTACTGGCTAATCATCTTCTACAACTGCAGAAGAAAAATAACCTCTTAGATGCTGTTAATCATTTGATTGAATTGAGAGGAAGGCTCTGTAATGAACTTTGGGGTTTTTTCTTCCTTCAGAGAAAAAAGCAGAGACAGGGAAAGAGAACGAGAACGTGAGAGGGAAAGAGAACGAGAACGCGAGAGGGAACGGGAAAGAGAACGGGAACGGGAACGAGAACGGGAAAGAGAGCGGGAAAAGGATAAGAAGAGAGACCGAGAAGAGGATGAGGAAGATGCCTATGAGCGACGAAAACTGGAGAGGAAACTGCGTGAAAAGGAAGCTGCATATCAAGAGGTAGGTTGGAATTTTTAATGTTCTTTAAATAAAAAAAGTTTCTGAGAGTCGATAACAAGTCCTCTAGTATAAAATACACCATTTGCTTTTTCCTAAATATGTTTTTAGTCCTTTGAGTACATGAGCTGGAGCAGAATATGTAAGTCACTGTCAAAACAGACTTTTTATTCTGATGTTTCAAATTAAAATTATGCAAATTATTTATAGTACAGTCATTTGAAACAATAATCCAAACTAACTTTGAAGTAGTACTGCTGTTCTTAATGTGCTCGAGGATTGAAGTGTGTTTTCTTCTGTTGCAGCGTCTTAAAAACTGGGAAATCAGAGAACGAAAAAAAAGTCGAGAATATGAAAAAGAGGCTGAGAGGGAAGAAGAAAGAAGACGGGAAATGGTAAGGCTTGTAGTTTGACATGTAAATTTCCCTGCCTTGTTCTCTTGGTCCCGTTTAGAATGGAACATTCTACTGTTATGTTTATGAATAGTAACAGAACTCTCATTTTGTAACATGTGTGTGTTTATACCCAAAAAATCCCCAGTTAATAGACTTGAAACGGAGGATGTCCGATAAATGGGAGTACTATTTAGAGTCTGAAAAACAAAGCCTAGTGGTTTGGTCTTGTGAAGGCGAGAGAGTTAGAAGTAGGCAGCTGCAAAATACTGTGGTCTGATCATCACACACTGTTACATCTGTAACTTCTGTCAGGTTTGTGACAAAACCTACTGTGTGGTCTATGTCATGCAGGTGGAACTAGACCTGGTTTTTTAAACTTCCAACCTGCTCATGTGCCCAAACCCTCTATGAGCTATGATACAATATTCTTTAATGTATCTAAGCACTATATAAACGCCTGTCCTTAGTTCATTAGTTGTGAAATTACCAGTTACCAATGTAACACTTGGAAGTTTTGTTGGAAAAGACAACTTTGGAAGATAGATAACTGTGTAATCTCATAGTTTTGTGCTAAAGCATACAGAAGTTATTTTAAGTTTTAGGGGTGTTTTTTTACTTCATAGTTTCCTAGAGAAGGAGAGAAGATGTTGAGAGTAGATGATGGGTTAGGAACTGCTTTAAAGCCATATATGCAAAGAAACACACAGGGGCAAGATGATTATAAAATACATTGTTTCATGTGGAATCTAGGTTTTCCCTCTAAATGCATGGGGGAAAAAATGTTTGAAATTGACTCAATGGTATTTTCCATTCCAAATCCTCCTGGATGGTGGCTATGGATGCCAGTTGTAGAAAGCAGTGTTTCATTTTGTGCTGAAATTATAACCAAAGTCATAATTTGTTTCTCAAAGTAATTAGCACAGAATTATATTACTGTTAGTTAAAGGATATTGCTTAAATACAGGCTAGAAGGTCCTAATTTAATTTTCCTTAAAGAACTGGGGGTTTTGCCTCTTCATTTTATTAGAGGGGGAGAAAGCGTCTCCTCTCTTTCTCCCTTGCCCCTACAGTGTTAGGCATTAATACCACATAGGGCTATACAGTAGGGCCACATGGTTTGTATCAGTACCACAACAGGAAAGTGCTTATCCTAGGATATCCAGATATGTTTCTGTGCCTGACTGTCTTAAAAAAGCTCTTGAAACAAAGCAGTACTGATAAAATACACTTATTGTGCCATGTTGAAATACCCAATAGCAGACTTAAAGGATTTGGAGAAAAGGAACTTTTGATCCTCTTCGTATGTAATGTAAAAAAAACCTCACATAAATATATATACATGGGTGGGAGTGTATGTGTATATATATGCAGATCAGTGACAAAATACCAGTGGACCCTCTGGATGCAATACAAAAACTTTGGAAAACTATGTATTTTTAGTTTAAAGCAGAGTGGATCTACAATTAACTTGCTAATAACAATAAGAAATTTAAAACCCTTGGAGAGGAAACCAGAAATCATTATTTAAGTTTTAATTCCTTGCAGGCAAAAGAAGCCAAACGGTTGAAAGAATTCTTAGAGGATTATGATGATGACAGAGATGATCCAAAATACTATAGGTATGTCTTTGTATTCCTAACAACAAAATATCCATTGTTCATTTTAACACAGTTGTGGGGTTTGTTGGCAGAAGCTTATGGAGTTTATATTTGACTGGTAATGTGGCAATGCAAGGGTTATAATTACCTATTTTTTTAATGTAATTTCATAAGTGACAGAGGGAAGAGGGAAGCTCCTTACTTTTACTGGTTAATGCTTGGGAGTAGCTGCTCATTTCTGTCACTTTACTTCAGGCAGGGCAGAGATCAATGTAATGTCAAAATAAAGTGCAGGAAGAAGGGAACAAGCATGCCCCTAAATAATTCACTGCAAAGAAGCTGTAAATAATATGAAGAACAAGCTTGTTAATGTAAAGAATTGGGAACATCCTTCTACAGGGGCTAATTAACATTTGTGTAAAACTAATTTAGCAGAAGTGGTTCTTGTCAAAAACCTGTAAAACTTGATTCTTTCTCTATAAAGAGATCAGCAACCACATTCTCTACTTCTGTTTAATGTTGTGGGGTAGATTCTGTACAGTAAGGTTGAGAACTGGTATCTTAAAATTCTTCTGTTACAAAAACAGAGGATGCCAGATGCTCTTATGAAACTTACTTTCATTTAGTGGGAGAGAGCTGTATGAAGTTTTTCTTGTATTGTGGTGCAAGCCCCTCATTGAAATATTCTGTCAATAAAAAGTGATTATCTTTTGTAGGGGTAGTGCTCTTCAGAAGAGGCTACGAGACAGGGAGAAAGAGATGGAAGCAGATGAACGAGATAGGAAAAGGGAAAAGGAAGAATTAGAAGAAATTAGGCAACGTCTTCTGGCTGAAGGACATCCAGATCCAGATGCAGAGCTCCAGAGGGTGAGTTGCGGTTGGTCTGACAGGCAAACAATTCCTTTGTATTCTGGTTGTAACGAGCAAAATTGTATCTGAGATCTGATCTTTACTATTTTCTCTATTCAGTTTTTCTTACAAAGAAGTCCAGATAGGCAGTAAGAACAACGGAAACAAAAAAAATCTTTCCAGATCAACATCCAGATTTGATGGAGTTTGAAAATTGAATTAATCAGTATTCCTTACAAGAATGCCATGTATTTTTCTTGACTAACAGTCTTCTGAAGAGTAGGATCTTTAGATTCTTTTCAAACAGTACTGGTTTTGAGAGAGCGTCTGCTTTTGCTAATTGACTGTTTCCTTGTAGATGGAGCAGGAGGCTGAGCGGCGTAGGCAGCCACAAATAAAACAGGAGCCAGAATCTGAGGAGGAAGAGGAAGACAAGGCAGAAAAAGAAGAAAAAAGAGAAGAGCCAGAGGAAGAAGAGGAGGAGCCTGAACAAAAGCCCTGCCTTAAACCAACTTTACGACCCATCAGTTCTGCTCCATCTGTTTCTTCTGCTAGTGGAAACGCAACTCCTAACACACCTGGTGATGAATCTCCCTGTGGCATTATTATCCCTCATGAAAACTCACCAGAACAACAGCAACTGGAGGAGCATCGGCCCAAAATAGGACTCAGCCTCAAATTGGGCAAGTTTACGCTTTATTTCAGTTTGCCATATGGGATCGAAATAAAACTTGTCAAGCTGAGTAGTCACATGGTTTTCCAAATATATTGTATGGTTTGATGCACTTACATCAAGTAGTTGTTATCCAGGTGCTGTGCTTGAGTTGACCTATCCAGAAGATACTTTTTATAGAGCTCTCTTCATCCAAAACCTGGAAGGCCAAAAAGGAGGGAAATTTCAGCATGTTCAAGGGCTAATTTTTGTAGGAATTTTGTAGGAATGAAATGGGATTGGTTATTTTCACATGCTTTTCCACCTTAATATATCTGTAAATACCTCTTTCAAAACTCATTGCTGCTTTTCATTGGTGTAAGTATATGTTAAATTTAAGATCTGGGTTGTTCTTATGTTTACTTGAAGGCCTTTTAAAGAAAAAAAAAGATAATTAGATTTATCTTCTTCCTTTTAGAATAGCACAATGAACTGATGACAGTTGTAAGTGAAATTTGATCCTAGAGTTCTTTAGTACTTTAGCAATTTCCTGCTGTTTTAAAAAAGTTAGTTCTGAGCAGCAGAACTAAGAACATTTGTATTCCAGAAGGTTTGTGTATTTATTATTTACTATTTTGATTAAGTTATGCCAGGCTGCACTTCGAGCTCACACTGTGTTATATCATGAATGATGAGAGATTATATGGTATTAGGCTGATGAACACTTCTCTTGTGTTGCAGCCTTTCACTTCTAGGCTCTGCCTTTGCTAAGGTTGGAGCTTAACTATAGTCTTCCTCAGAGAGTGCTAATTAGTTTCAGGGCTGAGAAAGAAGACCCTATTTTTCAAATGGGTCAGTCATCAACAAACTCCATTAAAGATCTTTACCTCTTTTACCACTTTTATAACAGAGTTTGAAAGATTAAAAGCCAATGCCAGGAATTCTCAGACATTTATGTAGCATACAAACCAATATTCCTCAAGTAATGGGGGAAGAACCAAATAGTTTCAGTTGCAGTTAATGAATATTTTACTCTGCCTTTTTGGGTTGTAGGTGCCTGCAACAGTCCTAATCAGCCCAATGCTGTAAAAAGGAAGAAACTTGCTGTGGATAGTGTTTTCAATAAATTTGATGATGAAGACAGCGACGATGTACCCCGGAAAAGGAAACTTGTTCCCCTGGATTATGGAGAAGAAGATAAAAGCAATATCAAAGGCAGTGTCAATACAGAAGAAAAGCGCAAACACATTAAGAGTCTCATTGAGAAGATTCCCACAGCAAAACCAGAGCTCTTTGCTTATCCTCTCGACTGGTCAATTGTGGATTCAGTAAGTTGATTCATTTAACCATTAAAAAAAAAAAATTTTTTTTCCTAGTAAACATAATTGAATAGAAAAGCAAGGTTACTGGAGCCCTAGTGGATTGAGCATCATCATCAAGTGGAGTCAAAATTGAGTCCTCTATTTATTGTTTAGACATAATCCTTATTCTGAAGTATGCCCACTTATTTTTGTTTGGTCCCTTGAATTGCCACTACGAATTATCAAGCAGTTTTATGGAAGGAGGAAAAAAGATACTGTAAAAACATGTTTGGCTTTCAGAAATACTTGCAGATGCCAAATCTCTAAGGGTTATATCACTGATAGCAAAATATATCTTCTGCTAAATAGCTGTTTGAGTCTTCTAGATGCCTATGGGGCAATTGTTGGAACAGACTGAAGTTTAAGGTAATTACTCATTTTGGTTTTGTGGGGTTTTTTCCAGACACTAATGGAACGTCGAATTAGACCATGGATCAACAAGAAAATAATAGAATATATTGGTGAAGAAGAAGCCACACTAGTTGACTTTGTTTGCTCTAAGGTTGGTATCTTCTGCATTCTCTGTGAAGTTGGGGGTTTGCTCCCTATTTAAAATGAAACAGTGACTCCTGCTCTTATGTTTATAATGGCTTGTCTCAGTTTACTTTGGGGCTACCATATGAGAGGCAAAGCAAATCCTGAGAGTTTTGTGACACAGTTGATTAGGAAAGTCTAAAGCAGAAGCTGAATATTTGCCATGCTTACATTATATATATTATATATATATGTATGTGTGTATCTATATCTATATATAAATATATATAAATGGAACCCTATGGTATTGAAAGACAACTTACTTGGTTCTGGAAAAAAAAATGAAATACATAACAGGTAGATGAGAAATCCAGTTATGAGGAGTGATATAGGGAGAATTTTGCCTTTGTGTTCCATTAGCAGCTTATTGTTGAAGGAAGGGAAGCTTTTTCCTTAAATTAAGAAAACATAATTGGACATGTAAGAATAGCCAGCAAATACAGGACCTGTGACTCTCTGGAGCTTCCTGGAAATTGTTCCTCAGCAGTTGGCCATAAACTAGTACTCAGTACGATGGATTCTGATGCAGTTTAATGTAACTTTTAACACGGCTATTACTGGAACCTGATGAACAGAAAATACTTCTTGCACATGCAAAACTTTCAGAATTCCTTGGACATAACTGGAATTTGTCCAAAAATGTGTATAGAGTTTATTTTAAGTTTTCAGTCTAAAGACATTTGTTTCTTTCAGGTTATGGCTCACAGCTCACCTCAGAGCATACTGGATGATGTTGCCATGGTAAGCAGAAATTCTGTAACTAAACACCTTCTGTAACACCTTCTACATTTCACTGAAGCTGAAAATCAATTATGCAAAATAGCAAGAGTCCCTAAGAGAAAACATGTATTAGATATGGGTAAGCACATCATGCTAGCACAGGCATTTTGCAGTTACAGCACCCAGGTACAAATTACCCCCCTTCAGAATTTCTTAATATTCAGAAGTGTGGAACAAAAATTTTTGGCCCTCAGACTAGATGTCAAAATCAACAATAACAGAAGTGTATCAGAAATAAAAACTTTTATTCCTTCTTGTTCTTATGAATAGATTTTTATTAGTGGTTTAGTGGGTCTTTGCCTAATCAATGAGCAAAAGGGGATTTTCTGTAGAAGAGTAAAGGCTCTTTTTTTCCTGATATTGGAAGAGAGAAACTTTATGAAATAATGCTGTTGTTCCACCATGTTTTCATACACTGAAAGGTGAATAAAAACTAATGGTTCACTCTCTTCCTGTAAGGAAACTTAGAGGCGAAGTTGGTAGAAGCCACATGCATAGTGCAAGATAGCAAATTGGTTTTGCTGTGACTAGTAGGTGGCTTGAGGAACTTTGGCGAGGTGCTGTGGACTCTAAAAGTTTCTACAGATTCAAGAAAAGCCTAGATAATAAGTTCAGGGAAGAGAAATCCATTGAGGGTTTATTTAACAAATATCCAAGGAAGTTCGAAATGAGCAGAGATTAGGAGTTAATTTAAGGGAAAATACCACATGTGAATTTCCTGTTCTTACATTGTTTCCAAGCCTGCCATTTCTCTGCCTCTTCCCAAACTACTTTTGGATACTAGTTTATTGATGCTTTTACCTCTAAGGCTCAACAGCTGCATTATACAAGTGTATAGTTAGAGCCTAGTCAAGTCACTGATGCTGGACAGACAAACTCACCAGAGTTTCGTTCGGTCCCTCTCTCAGAGACTTGTATGATGCTATGTATGCATATATGTTTTGTCATTCTGATGTATCCACAATAAGTCTTTATCAATGGAATGCATAACCTAAAAAATAATCTGTAAAATGTGTATTTCCTACAGGTACTAGATGAAGAAGCTGAAGTTTTCATAGTCAAAATGTGGAGGTTGTTGATATACGAGACAGAAGCAAAGAAGATTGGCCTAGTGAAATAAAGCACTCTCCTTGCTTCTAGGGTTCCATTTCAATTTTGGGCTTTTTTTCCCCCCATTGTTCAGAGACTTTGAATTCTCTCTGTTCTCAGAGACTTGAGACCTGTATTTTTTTATGTAGAAAATGTGAATTTTTTTGTCCTCTGCTCTGAGGCCCCTTTTACCCTTCTCAATTAGTTAATGAATCCTGCATTGGTTCTCTTTATAATACACGAGGTACAATTACCGGTATGTTTTATAAGCTGCAGCTACTGTACATGCTCTTTGGTAATTTTGTTATGTTACTCTGATTCTTGTAAATATTAAGAAAAAGAAATTCCCTGTTTTGCAAAACATTTGCACTTAATGTGGAACTATATCAGTTACAGATGAAGACAAAGGATTTTACTGCAAGTTTATCAGTGTTTTTTTGGGAGCATACTTCCCCTTTTTTATTTAAGGAATGATCAAAATACAATTTAAAAATAACTGTCTTGAGCTGTTTTCACAGAACAGCTTTGTGTGTTCATTTGATCTCTTCATCTGACTGGAAAAGGAGTTCCTTCAAACTTCTCTTTCTAATGTGAAACAGTAGTAATCTTGGTACTTTGTTGCCCATTAAGAATTACTAATGAAGCTGGGAACCTAATCTCTTGCAGATGCTCTGCTTCTTTCCCAGAAAGTGCAAATCACAGGAAGTTTTTTATTTGCTCAGTTAAAACAAGAGCAGGACCTAAATTCACTAAGTGCTAGCTAATGGTTTTTGGTTTTTTCTTCTGCTCAATTTCATTCTAGCCCTTACCTACTATCCCTTCTGTCTCCAAAAAATCAGATGGCTTTTTTTAAAAGAAATTTTTTTAAAACTTTTTTTTTTAAGTATTTAGAAACAAAACAAAAAAGCCCTGTTTGGATGTAACTGTCTCTTAACAAAACAACCATGAAAACTAAACCATAAGTTTTCAAACAAAGCTGAAATCTTGTTTTTATCTGTACTGTTAAACTAGCCCTGACTTTTGTTTTCTACTGTACACAGTCTGTTGTCCACAAAAAGAGGGTAATATTTTCCTGCCTTGTTTGTATGTTTTTTTATGAATAGACTGATATGGTATAAATGATGACATGTACTGTAAACTGCATTTTTTTTATTTCATACCTGGGTAAGAAGTCAAATCTATAATGTGCTGTGAGCTGTTTTGATTGCAGGAGGACTATGTTCCAGGGAGCAAACGGTCTCAAAATTATTTTTAATTTCTGAAACACAATTCTTAATAGCAAACAAATTAAGTAAAGGTGTTCCAGTATCTCTATATTGTATTTAACTGAAGGATACAGGTTGACCTGTTCAGAAAACATAACTGTAACCTTGAGTTACTAGTTCTTTGTATCTGGAGAGGACACTTGAAAACACTGTTCTTAACAAATGGGATCGTGTAAAGGTTCCACCATGTAAATATTTCAGATATTAAAAATGTATATATTTGATTTAAGGGTTGACATTCTTTTGGAGTCTTATGCAGCATGCAATTGCATTTAACACTGCTTACTGAATCAAGTCTTTGCAAATTAGGGGTGGGGGTTTTTTTAAAACTACCTCCTGCTTATATCAGGTGACTAGAAGCCTGCAAATTTAGATGTGATCCCTGTATGTTCGTTCTCATCCCTGTGATATTGCACTACACACCACCAAATGGTTTTTTTTGACTTGAAGTATCACGCTCAGATGTTACTTTCATGCTGTACTTGAATTTGCCTGAGAATGTTTTGGTTTGCATGCTTACATGTTGCAATCTTCCTAATTTTACCTGCAACTTGATTGCAACCCTAAGAAATTACTTCCCTGTTCTCCCTATGCATTTCTGCATCAACATTTACCAAAAAGCTTTCAAATTCTAAATTCAAAGCTTGCTCTGTTTGTAGCAGATACAGGGAAGTGGGAGAGTGAACATCACGATTGCCTTCTGACCTGGTAATTGGCATTCTCTCTCAGTAGTAGTAGTTAAACAAGACCAATGTGACAAACACATTGTGATGCTGCTGTGTGACAGATTGCCCAACATCCTCATACAGATTCTTCAGAGGAGGCTCAAGTTGTGAAACTTCAGTTTATTTCTGCCCTAAACTAAAGCTGTGTGTGCAGTGGACGTAAGCTTGTACTCTTCCTTTCCTGAGGAGACTGAAGGTGCCTGGATGAGAAAGACATGTAAACTTTAAGCTGGAGTGTAGGTAAATAAGTATGCAGAATCATTGTGGTATCATCAAAAAATCAGTTTTGTGGAAGTTCAGATTTTCTTCCGTAGTGGAAGAAGAAAGGAATGTTCACAAGATGAACTCTGGCTTATTAGCTTTTCCTCTTTCAGAATGCAAGTATAAAGTCACTTCTACTTTTACCTCTTACTCAAAGTTTTGTTATTATGTCTCAGTGATACTGTATTTTGTGTCAGTAATGCTGGGGAGTAGAACACAAGTTATATACTGATGAGATTTTTAGTACAGAAAGTAACTTTCAACATGCAATAGCAATTATTTCAAGATAAATTTGGAAAATCTGGGTAGAAAAAGCCTTTTTTGTCAATATCAGTATTTAACCTGCCCACCTGCTGATTTGGTCTTTCTAATCTTGGTTGTTTTCTTCATTCACTTTAAGCAGGAACCTGTACTAAAAATAATGATCTAGCTAGATGGCCATGGCTCTAAATCTGGGCAGGGGAAAGGCCCTAAACAGCGAGTTTAGCTTCTTACTGAATTCCTGTGTCTTATTACTAATGCTTTCCTATTACTGAGAGGGAATTGAACAGGATTGCTAGATAGCTGCTTGCAGGAGTAGTATTTTGGAAAGTGGATACACTTAAAAACTGCAAGCTGTTGGTTTATATATTACAATTGAGTCACACTTTTTCATATTCTATACATTATCCAATGCAGGAACATTGAGTGCAGAATTAAAAATTAGTACTCAGTCATGCAGTGTGAGCAGTATAAGGCAGTGTTTAATAGACATTTCATCATGGATCAAAGTGATACTAATAATAGAAAATAGTTTGGTACAGCTGTATGTCTATGTTTGATTGTTTCTCCCTTTTAAATTACAAATAGTTTTATTTGATTAATGGTTAGACATCATTTTCAGTCTAAAAATAGCTTCTTTTAAATGCATTTCATATGCCTATGAGCTACTGAAAGTCAATACCTGCGTTGCACTGCTTACATCAAACATTTTAGTCCCACTGAGTTTTACCATAGATTTTCCTGTAGTGCAGTCAAATACTGAAATACAACATTGTTTTAAACATGCAGAATTGCATGGTCCCTCAGATTTTATATTTTTTATATGTATCATAGCAGTTGCTATATGTTACTAACTCAATTGATTATGCACTAGAAAAGGAATTGTGGATGATACTTCAAATATGGATAGCAAGTTAAGTTTCAAATTTGGAATTTGACTTTTGTTGGGGTTATTTTTCCACTAACCAGTCACAGCTCTACTTAGAGGCTTCTTGAAAAGATAGCATGTTGACTTTTAATACCAGTTTTGTTTTGAAATATCCCTTAAGTTACTTTCTTTTTGTGGGACCATTTTAAAAGGGTTGCTGGCGTATATATGACTTGTATTCAAAAGAGCTGAGCAGTGTATTTTCTTATAAAACCTTTCTCTGTATCTGGTACTAGGTTAAAAAGGTCAAGCTAGATTTCCTTTGCAGGATTCCTCGCGGCTGGCGTTTCAGCGAGTGCTCGTTCTCTGCTATCCAGCAGCGTCTCCCAGCCTGTGCCTTGCTTCAGCTCGCACCCCCGTGTCTTGGTTCCCGGCACCTGCTGTCAGCAGAGTTCTCGGCCTGTTCTTTCCGAGGCGCTCCACCGTGCGCGCTGTGCGCCTGGCTTGTCGGGGCCGGCCGCAGGTCCCGGGGCGGCGGGGGCGCGGTGCGGGGGCTGCCCGGGGCCGGGGCCGCTCCTCACCGCCCGTCGGAAGTGAGGTGGCGGCCGAGGGCGGGGC
>VZUI01012838.1:0-42179 GCA_013401135.1 Cettia cetti | reverse complement strand
TATTCTATTCTATTCTATTCCATTCCATTCCATTCCATTCCATTCCATTCCATTCCATTCCATTCCATTCCATTCCAGTTTTCATACACACACTAAAGGTTAAGATAACAGAAGCAATTCAGTACCTTGCTTATCATTACCTCTCATTCCATTCCCATATAGATCAGGGAGTAAAACTGTTTTTAACTCAGCCCAATGTGAAATAATAACCTCTTTCACCCCTTTTTTCCCTTTTGTTTGTAAAATCAAAGAGGGCATAAACCAACATTTGACAAACAGGACTCGATCAGGACAAATGTATGAATTAACATTTTACAGAAGTCATAAATAGATTTATGTGTGGGCCACGTGGCGTGGGCTGGGCAGGCAGTTGTTCCTGCTTTGTGAGGCAGAGATCAAGATTCCTTTGCTACGTGGGGAAAACCCCAGCATTTTCAGGGCCGTTTCTCTCATTGAAGTGAAGTAGACCAAAGAGAGACGACACAGGTAAGCACTCCCTGACTGCTCACTCCGCCCTCTTTCCTAATGAGTTTCCTGCTTTTGTGGGACAGACCGAGAAGAGCTGCAGAAGAGTAGAAGGTCTGTGATCGTCTAGAAACTGCTCTGGATTCAGAACCTGGAAAAAAATCAGAGATTCTACTTTCCCACACAAAACTTGTACAATGGGATCTTCCCATCAGTTAGTATCTTCCCATATTCACTAATTTCCAACTTTTATTTTCAAAAGAAATCTTCATAGCTTCCCTACCAAAAAACTCAAAAGGAGTAAGGGAGACTTTTAACTGGTGTTCTATACTCGGGTCAGAACAGGAAGCAGCAGTGCACATTTTCCTTGTGATGAAGAGAGAAGTTAAAACATGACTGCTCCTACCTACCGAAACCTCTTTCTGGTAAGTAGATGCTTTTAAAAAAGTGTTTCTTTTGCTTATATGGATTTAACTATTTTTGCTGTAATAAGGGGAAAGTAAAATATAACATGGGGCTATATAAAACTGTTCATTTGTTTGGAGATGCATATTCATAAAAAATATGGCCATTGTTTTATGCTTTTTTCCTTCAAAGAGGTCTGAACCAAAACAGCAGGATAGGTGTAAGTTAGCATAACACGTGCAGGATAGCTCCTTAATTATGATATTCTTGAATGCCACAGATTCCTGGTATTCATTCCGTATTGACTGCACACAGGGACAACTCCTGTCTCTTTCACAGAAATGGGGTTTGGATGGGAGACAGGAAAGGTTCTCGTGTATGAGAACAGACCAAAAAAAAAAAAGCACATCAACAGAGAAAGAACTGAGAATACAGGCAAAACCTGAAATAAACGACTACATTTTACAAAGACACATACCCAAGCTACATCCAGAGCCTAAATTTACATTACTGCTCTAGTGCCACATTGAAGTAAGATGCTCAGTTTACCAGGGCAGACAGACCTATTAAATAGTGCTGCTTTTCTTCCGGGATTTGAATGAGTATTTGAATGTTGATTATGCAAGGCACAAATGTTCTAGAATTAACCCTTAAAGTTATTTGTGTCTTGCTTTCTCAGTAGCCTCAATCTGCCTCCCTGTTAAGCCAGACCTTTTTAGGTATGTCTGGTAGTAAGTGCTGATGGTCTACTTGTGCATTTTATGTTTTGCAACTGTGTCCAAGTATTCCAGCTATTCAATATGCACACACGTAGGAAATTTTAATATGTTTATACTGGTGTGCACAGATATCCCAGGCTTATGATATATGTGCATGTACTCCCGTGTGTATGTTTCTACTTCGGTGACAATACTTAGAAATGTGTTTATATGCTCATGTTTCATGTTGAAAAAACTGTTCCATCTTCCACAGATGTCTGTCCCTTTAAGTGCCCATCTGTTCTCAAGTGCCTGCTACCGCCATCCCTTCTGCCATGTGGTTAGAGACACGCTGGAAGAACATCCGCCAAACCTTGCTGCTTCTGTTCACCGCTGCTCTTCTCATCGGGGTCACCATGCTGGCCATCTCCTCTAACATCAACCCAGTAGGCTATTTCTTCCTCGGGGTAGGGGGAGTGTGCCTGGTCGGCTATTTGCTGAGTGTGTTTGTCGAGTGTTACCTGAGGAATCAACACCGGCATGACGCAAATGAAACACCTCCAAACAGGCAAAGCCAAGCAGGGTAAGCAGCAACCTGGTTACTCCTCTTTAACTCTCTCACCTCACTCATGGCCTTTTTAAACACTCTTTTGCTGCCCTTCCCCTGAGGCGCCAAAACAGATTCTGTTCCCAAAGACAAAAGTTCTTCTTGGATCTTTTTCCCTCATTATTGACATGGAAGTTGCAAATGTCAATGTCGTGCATATCCTGTACCTTTTATAATATGTATTTTCTTCCCACGGGAACTCATCTATTAAAACTTGCCAATGTTAAACCGATCCAGGCCCATTTTATTTTTCTTTGAGTAATCAAGGCTTGCCAACAATGAGTCAGACAAGGAAAAAGAAAAAATGTTGAAGCAATACCAAATCTTATTTGGGTTTAGCTCTATAAACCTTATCTCTAGAGCAACTGTTTCTTGGCAAGCTTTAAGAGAAACCTGTAACTGGGTGTGTTTCCACTCTTAAAATTCCTACTTGACACTAAAAGAACCCCTGATTTTTAGAGACTCTGAATACTACTGCCTCTTTTTGGCTTTATGGTCATGTGCAAGTTCTCAGCATCACCTAATTTAACCACAGTTTCCCTACTGTCATTGAAGAGGTTAACTTTATTTGTAGCCTTGCTTCATTATAAAATGCATATAATCATTATCCACATGCATAAATGACTTGACGTTCCCAAATACAATGTTTATTTTTAGAAAGACTATATTAAAAAAAGAGGTCTATATTGAGCCCTGCTAGTTTGGGGTCATACTTGAAGAAAACTAGTATCCTTTTATTTAAAAATACGACCTGAAAAGGAAAATGTCTCCAAAGTAACATTTTTTTCTTTGCAGATAGTTTCTTTAATAATTAGTCCTTTTTTAAACTAAATGAAAGTACTTAATTTTCTCCACTTCTTAAAAATGGATGGACTAATACATTGAGCTAATATATTAAAAAAATAGGTCCTGTTTTATTCCACAAGATAACTAATAGTTAGCAATCCTTAGTGATAAATTTTAACGTAAGAAGACACCAGGGTGAGCCTAGGACAACTGAAGTGAACAGCGTGGGTAGCTTCACTGACTCTGGGCAGTGTGGGAAAATGGTCAGATGAGCTATTTTCTATACCAGGAAGAAAGGCATTCAGTTGGCTGGAGAGATGAGCTGATGCAGGGGCGGAATATCCTACACAGCAGTACCATGTGAGATATCCTGTCTCAATCCCTATAGTCCATGATCTGTCCTATAAACACAAACTACGTGGTAAAATAACGTCTATGTGGCATTGCTCTCTGGCACAGGGTGAATGCTGCCTACGAAGCGCCCACCTACGAGGAGGTGATGACCATGTCAGCTCCAGCAATATGGACAATTACATCCACCCCAGGCTCTGTGCCCTCGCCGCTGAGCGAGCCTCCCCCGTACAACGTCGTGATAGAATCCTCTGCCCAACAGGAGATGATGGTGGAGGCTCTGCAGGGGCCAGTGCCACCAGACACAATGCACACCTCTGAGATGCACGCGGGCCCCAGGACACAGCTGCAGCTGGTGCTGCCCCCAAGACTGCAGCGGTTTGTTTCGGACATCCATGAGGAGAAAGACATTGAAGAAAGGTTTGAACCACTGGAGCCACTCACTCCACCACCTGCTTATGAGACTGCCATCAGCGATGAGGTCTTTGAAGATGCTCACCAGCCCTCTGCGCTAGGATTGGTTTCACCTTCCATGAATACAGAACCAAACCCTCACCCCAATACAGGATGCTCCTAGAGGGGTGGTAAAACAGCTGATAATGTTTTGCCTAAAAGTTTGTCTCACCATTCTTTGAACCAGAATTGAACTACAGACACAGCTTCGGATGTTACTAGAATCTTTTTGCACAAAATAGAAATCAATGCAATACGACACTGCTTTGTCTTGACAGATACATAAAACCACTGTGAGGAAAGTTGTGCTATATATGGCAACATTCTCAAACCGGAGATACATCTTTATGGGAGAGGAGGAGTAAATGCTGAGAGGAGACAATGTTCCCAAAAGACCTCTGAAAAAGGACTGTAGGATGCTGCCTGAAGAATCTGCCGGGGAAAGGGGAGGAATAGAACCAACACTAAGCACATTCTGCATGTGCTTTGCAAACAGTAATTTTGCTGAGTGCTGTGTGGTCATCAGCCACCCTGAAATCCCTACAGAGAGAACAAGCCTGTGCTCCCCACTTTGCTGTTTTGCAGCAACACAAATTTATGGCCTGAGCTGTTTGTTACTGTCCTTCTGCCACACCTGCTCCACATTCTCAACTATGCTACATGGGAGTGTGACTGAGAGGAAACTGTCTGACTGCATCTGGAAGCTGCTACCACCTGATACCTGTCACTTAGGGTTGAAAATCTGATAGTATGCATCAAAGGACTTCTGTTCACAAAGTTCTCATCCCACACAGCCAGTGGTGGACAAGAGGGAGATAAGCTTTCCCCCTGCAAGAGAGGTCAGTGATGGGATACATACACATGTATCCTCCGCTTGGACTTCATGGCTCTGCAACAGGGTGTATGTCTACTGTATTACAGATGTACTCTAACAGATGGCCTGAGACACTTTATTGTCATCATGCACAGAAAGGCCACGGCTCTTCCAGTTCTCCGTGGGCTCTGGAAAGGTCCAGTTTGTCTGCCAAGGCAATGGAGCACCTGAGGACTACAGTCCCAAGACGCATTTGGCCTTCATCATGATGGTTCTAGCTCTCACTGATCAGTGATGCTATCCCTCTTTAAATGGGTAAGCTAAATTGTTTGGGTCTGCAGTATGCAAAGAGATGCATTTGCATCTGGTCAATGTCCAAATTAAAAAATAAAAATGGTGGTCCAAATCTCCTGTGAAGGAGAGCAGCAATTGTCACAGCCTTGCTCATGACTGCAACTCTAAATCATACGAGGAACCATCAAACCATAGGCTAGAAGCAAATAAATTATTTCTTACTGTTTGATTGTTTATAGTTCAAAGAAAAAGAAAAGACCTTTTATGTTGTTTATAAATAAACAGAACTGCATTAAAAATTCCTGGTGGCATCATTAATTTTTCCTCCCAAAGAAACACTCCACAAAGCCATGCTTTTGCTTGCATTCTGCTTATTTGATAATCTTGGCTTAGAAAGGAGAGAGGAGTTCCATTTCTGAATTGACAGCTGAATCACTTTATTATCATTATTGCTTCCTCAATAATGATACCTCTGTCATGGAAGTATTAGGAGAGACAAACATGCTGATCAAGGTAATTTGATTTCTTTAATCAATCGCTACTTGCATTTCTCTCTTGCTAACAGAGAAGGAAAAAAAAAAAAACAAAACAAAACCTCACCAAAAGGTGTTACAGGTATGTGACACAGGCACAGAAACTTTGAGTCTTTAACTGTGCAACTCAGGACCCGCCTGAATGCCCCAAATTGCCAGGAGTCAGGAAGAAATTCGGGTGACCAGCACAGACTTAAAACTAGCCAAAACAAACACCAAAAATGTCACCAGTTATGATCAGTACAATTTTGTTTTCAGCATTTGTAAAGGTTGCCATTCCTTTGGACTTGTGTTAAGCACCAGGACATAGGAAATCTATGTGCTAAAAAACAATGTGCAGAAGCCATCTGAAGCATTATGTGACTTTTTTTGTAAGTTGTATGAGGAGCAGCAGTGGGAGTTGGGATTTTTTAGCCTGGAGAAGGCTTAGGGGAGACCTTATTGCTGTCTACAACTCCCTGAAAGGAGACTGTAGCCAGGTGGGCTTTGCTCTCTTCTCCCAGGCTACCAGCGGCAGGGCCAGAGGAACTGGCCTCAAGCCCTGCCTGTGGAGGTTCAGGCTGGACATCAGGAGGAATTTCTTCTCAGGAGGGTTGTTGAGCATTGGAATGAGCTGCCCAGGGAGCTGGTGGAGTCACTGTCCCTGGAGCTGTTTAAGGAAACACTGGACATGGCACTCAGTGCCACAGTCCAGTTGCCACGATGGTGTTTGGTCAAAGGTTGGACTTGATGATCTCAGAAGTCTTTTCCAACTAATTTTTCCAATTGGTTCTGTGATTCTGTAATGAGAGCTGTGAACTTGTTTTCGCTAGGATGCTCACTTGATTTTCCCTGTGTATTTCCCTTCGTATCTCTCTGCACATCCCATGTGCTCCATTTCTCCTTGCCCCTTAATTACAGCACGTTATCATTTCTGATTGCAGCTGATATCCGCAGAAACCTAGCAGAGGGAAAGAAACTAAAATAGGTTTTAAATAAATAAATAAATAAAACCCAGAGGCGGTACGCTTCCCAGGAAAGCCGCACCCCCGCTACTCTCCCTCGCAGGCCCGGCCGCAGCCGCGGCTCCGCACCGCCGAGGGGCCGCGCCCCAGCCCGGGCAGGAAGAGGCGGGAGAGCGCTCCCGCTCCAGCGGCGGTCACGTGACGGCGGGAAGCGGGTCCCGCCGTTTGAATCGCGGGTGCCGCCGGGAAAAGGCGGGCCGGGATTTCTTTCCGCCCGCCCGTCGTCAGGCGGCGGCCGCGGCCCGCGGGGTCCCGCCGGTTCCTCCCGGGCCCAAAGGCGGGAAGGGGGCACGGGTGGCTCCGTGCCGCGGCGCTCGGCCCTGGTGTCCCCGCTCCTCCCAGGATGCTGGCGGCGTGCGGCATGCAGCGGTGCCACCAGGAAGCGCTCAAGAAGAACCGGGTGATGCTGGCCAAGCAGCTGGTGTTGAATGTGCTGGTGGAGCACATGGTAGAGAAAGACATCATCACCACGGAGATGGTGGAAATGATACAGGTACGCGGGTGGTCGCCTGCGCCGTGAGCTTTATTTCTGGCTGAGCTCGGTGCCGTTCCTTGCAGCGGCAGCATGGGGAAAAAACTCACCTGTTACCCGCGCTTTTCAGTGTGATGGAACTCAGAGGGCCTGCAGGGGTGTGTTTGCAGCGTGCAGGAGAACTGTGAGGTGCTTTTGTAGAAAGAAAAAGTGTATTTCCTGTAAGATTCCCTGTGCTCTGGTGTGCAGTTCCAGCAGGCTGCGCTTTGTGAATCGGGTGGGTAGCGTCCAGTTCTTTATTGTAATTTTGTTCTTGTCTTTTTTCTTTCACGTGTAGAAGTAGGAATAATATGTATTTCAAAAACAGTACTGTGAAAATAAGTAAATGAATATGTTGTATGCCAGTTTGTTGTGACACCCTCCATATAAAGAATTCGTGCTTCATGTATGCTTTTGTAAATCGCTTGAAGCGCCTTGCAAGTTTCACTGTCAAGTAACAAATGCTGTTTGTTTGTAGGCTTGTGTTGCTTTCTCTGTGCAGTGGGTACTGTGGAGAGAAGTCATTGGAAATAGCTTGGGATTTCTCCCAGAGGGATGGTGATGCACAGAACACTGTGCGGGATGGGCACGCAGCTCTTCAGAGAAAATAGACTGGAAAGGAAGTGGATGAAGCTGCTCATCAAGTGCATGTCAGGGCTCAAGTAAGGAACTGAGGGAGTTTTTAGTTCCCTAGCAAAGTTCATGGTCCCATAATAAAAACAGATGCTGAAAAATAGGATTATGACCTATTTTCTGGGCATGAGTGTAGAAAGTGTAAACCTGAGACTGATAAGGTTTTGATAGCAGTGAAGAAATAACTTCCTGATTAATTTTGGGTCATTGTCAAAGATAATGTGAATCACTTTGCATATTTTGATGCAGGGTCAAAGATAATATTAGATGCCTCATAGGGCCTGTCAAGGATATCAATGCTGAACTCTGGGAGCTCCAGGCAGTCTCACCTGAAATAGCTCCAATCCCTAGTGGAAGAGAACAAAGATACCATGGAACAGTGCAAGCCAGAGAATGAATCAAGGACTTCCCCAGGTTTGGGCTGGAATAGACAATTTCTTCGTAGTAGCTACTATGGGGCTATGTTTTGGATTTGTGCTGAAAACAGTGTTGTTAATGGAGAGGTATTTTAGTTACTGCTGAGCAGTGCTGACCCAGGGCCAAGGCCTTTTCCTCTCACCCCACCCCACCAGCAAGGCTGGGGTGCACAAGGAATTGGGAGGGAACACAATGGAGACAGCTGCCCCCAAGGGATATCCCACTCTGTTTGGTGGCATGGTCAGCATGTAGAGGTAGGGTAAGAAGAAGGAAGGGGAAACTGAGTTACAGAGGATGGTGCTGTATGATGCCAAGGTCTTGGGTTTGATTCTTGTATGAGCCATTCATTGAAGAGTTTGACTTATTGATCCTTTTGGGTCCTTTCCCACTCAGAATATTCTGTGATTGTAAGTCACTGTTGTGAGTGATGGAGCCCTGCTGTCCTTGGAATGGCTGAACACCTTCCTGCCAACAGAGGAAGTAATGGATGAATTCTTTGTTTTGCTTTGTGTGTTGCTTTTGCTTTACCTGCTAAACCATCTTTATCTCAACTTTTCTCACTTTTATTCTTTGGATTCTCCCCACCATTCCACTTGGGGAGGAAGTAACTGAGCATCTGATGCTTAGCAGCCCACAGGGGTTAAGCAACAACGTTGCTGAAGTGTGGATGATGAGTTGTGGGTGGGCTTTTGATAGCCTGCAGTTTGTCACCTAAGGGGGAGCAGGGAGAGGAGAAGGGAAAAAAATCCTTTCAAACTTAAGGTAATGACAGAGAAAGTATTCTTTTTGGCAAGGTGCTGTTGTAGGTAAAAAGTATTAAACTGAGACAGAAGGGAAGAAACCTAAAGGAATCTTCCCTTCCAGATGTAATTGAATAAAAGGGAATGCAACCATACTTAGTAATGGATTATCAGTAAGGAGAAAGATATTATGATGGATAAGTCAGGTGAAGAGTAATAGCTTAGTGGCAAAATTATGCCTAATACAATAAACACACCTAACTAAGAGCTTAAATGTGTATAAATAGCAGTAGCAGCCTGAGCAAGAGAACAGAGTGACTTGAACTACTGTTGCAGGGTATTGATCTGTAAATGGCAACAAAATTAGAAATTTGGTAGAGGTAGAAGGAAAGCTGGGACTGCAAAATATGCATTGTACTAGAAGGATAGAAATGAAGGGAACGTTTACTGGATAGTCATAGACATAATAGTGCTGTGGAGAAAAAGTGCATTTTAAAAAAAAATCACTTGAGTGGAAAACACTGTCTTAACTTTCATTTTCCTGTAGTAGGTCTGTGAATTTTTAATCTTCTTCCTGTCTCTGGCAAATGTGAGCACAGGTCTTAGAAGTGCTGTTAAGTAGCTTGTTATTGAAAATGTATTGTGACGCTGATCATCCTTAATGGAAACAGGAGGAGCCAAATGCCATTGTCTAATGAAAGAGAATAGATTCTCCTGGATATTATAACTGACTGGTTCTATATATATCCTCCTGCACCCCAAATAAGTCAGGAGATCAAGATCTGGATAAATAGTGATGTTCTAAATCATCTTTTCTTAAAAATACAACAGTTACACTGGTCCTGTTGGCTTGATTTAAGCTAAACAAAAGAAAATGGTTCTGGAAATTGAGCACTTAAATAAATTACTGTAATCTAAGGAAAGTTAAATAAATCAAGGAGCTTAGGGAGATGAAGCATGAGATTTTTTTCCAAGTGTGAGGTGTCAAACCAGTACTGAAACTTTACCTTAACTAAGAAAAAGATGTAAGGGGGAGTGTGTTTGTTACAGGAAGAGCCACTGAAGACAAAGGTGGTTGAACTGGATGTGGAGCTCACAAGGATTATGAAGAGTAAGTAGAGAGTTTAGGTGTACAACATTGGAGAAGAATCAGTAAATAGAAACTGCTTCCTTTGATGTCTGAAATGTGAGGAGATAGTAGTATCTGACAGTACTGAATTTAAATTGGGTCATTCAGAAAGATACTAATCCATGTGAAGTTTTTTACACTGTGTACACTTTAAATAAAGAGTAAAGAAAACAATTTTGTTTACTTTGTAGTGAAAATGATGTTATAATTATCTAGGTGAAAACCCAGAAGAGGGGGGTTTCAAACACAGGGGAAAAATTGTGGTGGAAATAAAGTGGGACAGTGGAAACTGCTGTTTTTAAGGCAGGCTCCAACATCTGCTTGCATAAATGCCTTCGTGTTGAAGCATCAGATGTTCTTCTAGAGCTCTGGCGTGGACTTTTAAAATTGCAGATATGGTGGTAAGAGCTTTCTTGCTCTTTAAACAACTTGAGTACTCTGTACTGTAATCAAAGACTGAGATTGTACAGACAGAGATTTAAATACTTGCTTGCTCAGACAGTAATGAAGGGATCACTGGTTTTGACAAGTGACATAAATTTGATTAGGATGTTTATCAATTATGTATGCTTTTTCTACAGCTTCAACAGGTGTATAATAAGATTAATATGGATTTTTTGACAGGAATTCAGAATTTATTTACAACTAATTTCTGTTATGCAGGTTATCAAACCTATCTGTGAGGGAAAGAAATAAATTAAGGCCATATTGGGAAATAAAATTAAAGAAGTGTCTTATTAGTTTCTGAATGTTTACTAAGCATTATTTAGCATAGCCTAAATGTGATGTTGAAGTCACATCAGGAGGCACAGTTTTGAGTGTTAAAGGAAGCATTAAGGAAGAAGTCTGCCAAAAGCTGACAGCTGTGCATACAGAGTACAGAATATAAACAACATGGAAATTTCTTAGCTTTTCAATAAAAGTAACATTCTGGTTCTTGAGGTGAGCCTGTGTTCTTAACTATCATTTATGGCTTAGAGTCATAGACTGTGAAAGAGATGAATGACCTTTAGCTTGTCTCAAAACAGTTGCAGGTCTACTAGAAAGGAAGAAAAATGTGTTGGATACTTTAGAAATCAAGTCTCAATTTACTTTATTAGTTACAATAAAGTTCAATGAGCTTACAGCAAGATACAAATATAAGGAGCTGGTTATTTTTGATGCACTAATGGAGCAGTGTTACCAGGAGAAAAGTACCTTCATACTTCGGGGAAGACACAAGACGTTATTATCAGTACTTCTAGTCAATAGTACTCTGAAAATTCAGGATCCTGTGGGACTAGGAAAAGGTACTTACACTATTACAGGAAAGAGGCCATTTATGAAAGAAATGGCTTGTTTCCTGTAGCAAATCAAGACCAATTTCTAGAAAGAGTTTGATAAATAAGGGATAGCACAGAACACTTGAAGTCAAGGAACACTGTTGATAAAAATAAATGTTCTTAGTCAGGAACAAATAAAGGTCTAAAATTCTAAATAGGTTCTTAAACATTGGATCAACAAGACTTTGCAATATCCTCCCAAACAATGTGTTGGGGAAAAACCCAAACTATTTTTGACACCAGGCTTGATAATTATGAATGAAACCAGATGGTGTGATATCTTCTGTAGCAGATTTACACATGTACCTCAAGGCGCTTTTTTTTTTTTCTGATTTTCCTGTGATTGCTATATTGTTAGGCCTTAATTCTGTGTAACTCACCAACTCTTCCCAATTGTTCACCAAAAGGCAAGATCTAGGATCTAAGTGATAATTAAAAAAACATGATGAATTCCAAATAAATTTATTTCTGATACCCAGTATTTTGGTATGTGATTCTTTGTGTGGTTTAGATTTCACAGGGAAGGGTATAATTGTGTAAATTATGCATTTTGTTGGCAAATAGCTGTTAATATTCTAATAATTAGAACTTCTTGGCACAGTTTCAGTTTTTGAAGGTTACTTTTTCACATATACTAGTATATATTGCTTCATTGGTCTAAGTATTCATCTGTACATAGGAAACACCATTCTGGAATTGACTGCATACAGTAAATATTTTACTGAATGTTTTCTGGAGGATTTAACTATCTGCCTGAGACCATAAACTATTAGTAGTAGATAGTATAATATAGATTTATAGTAGATAGTATATAGTAGTAGAAGCATGTTTTCGACTTTGTGTATTCAGTGAGAAGTAGATGCTATTCCAACAATAACTGGAAATAAAATTTTAGAGAGAATACAGTGTATTACTGTGTGTGGTCATGTACAAATTGTTGGCTTGTGTTGTCGTGTACTCCCACTTGAGCGAATTGGAACAAAGGCTTGTGAACAAAATCAACTAGGAAGAGTGTAACAGTGGATCTAGCACAGCTAAGTATAGTGGTGGAATGTTTTTCTGGAAAAAAAAAAGTTGCTCTGAGGATACATTAAAAGTTAATTATGTTGGGTGTTACTTGCATACAGATTTTGGTTTTTTTCCTCTGGGTTCAGGCCAAGTCTGGGAGCTTCGACCGAAATGTGGAATTCCTCAATTTGCTGCCCAAGAGAGGCCCTAATGCTTTCTCAGCCTTCTGTGAAGCTCTGCGAGAAACCCAACAGCAGCACCTGGAGGCAATGATCCTGAAGACAATGTCCAACCTGAGCCATGAGATTGCAAGGGTACAACAGTTTTAAAAAAATTAGATGCATGGCCTGCATTTCAGATTGGGTTTGGGCACAAAAGGAACGTTATCAAATGGGAAAAACTCAAGTGTTTACAAAGGATAGAATGGTTTTGTTGCAAGCTGAAACTTGTAGTAGCCTCAGTAAAAGTAGAGAGGAAGAAACTTGGGAAGAAGAGAATTTTCATGAAGAATCATAAGGTGGTGGAGGTTGGAAAGGGTCTCTGGAAGTAATCTCTTCCAACTTCCCTGCTCAAGTATTACCTTCAGTAGGCTTCCAGGGTCACATCCAGGCAATTTCTGAGTATTTGCAAAGATGGAGACTGCAGCCCCTCTGGGCAACCTCCTCCAGTGCTCAGGCACCTCACAATAAAAAAGCGTTTCCTGATGTTTTAGAGGAAGTCTCCTGTGTTGCAGTTTTTGCCCGTGGCCTCTGGATCTGTCACTGGGCTCCACTGAGAAGAGCCTGGCTCTCAGGTATTCACACACGTTGATAAGTTCCTCTTCAGGGATGAGGGATCTCCTCCCTTCATCTCTTCTGCTGGCATCACTGCTCCTAATGCAGCCCAGGGTGCCAGTTGTGCCAAGGGTACCTTGCTGGTTCCTGTTTGGCCTGGCAACACCAAGTCCTTTTCTGCCAAGCTGCTTCCCAGCTGGGTGGCCCCCAGGATATATTGGTGTCTGGGAGTGATCCACCCAAGGCACAGGGCTTTGCACTTCTTTTTGTTGACGTGTACAAGGTTCCTGCAGTGTTCTTACATCCAGCAAGTTCTTAATGGATGTGTAATCAATAATCCAAAAATTGAAAGGAAAGTATTTTTTTCTCTGAACTTTTTTGGCTTAATACTCAGTGATTGTCTGGGTATACTCTTAAGGAAACAAATACTTCACTTTCTTTTGGTTTTATTTTTCACCTTTTCACTATGTGTAGTTAGTGTTGTACTAAAAGAACTTTGCAAAGATTCCAGGTATTTAGTGCATTGGCAAGGGTGGAAACTCTCAGTAAACATATTTTATACAAAGGAAGGGAGAGCAAATACTTCTGAACAAATGTTCCCTTATTAAAACTTAAAATTTATCAGACTACCCTTTTAATTTTTGGTTTTCAATTTTGCTTTACTATACAAACAATGAAATTTTGACAGCAGACAAAAATATAGGAATCACCAGACAAATCAAAATTTTTGTTAAAACCAAGGAAGCTAAGATGACCCCAGTGTAAAGATTCTAAACTAAGGATTTGGGTAGAAGTGGAGATGATCAAAGAAGGGGAGGAGTCTTGCATTGAGAGAAAGTGCTGCTTCTGTCTTGTAATGATGTTTCTTTTGGAAGTGGACCATAATATTATATTTCAGTTGCTTTTATGTGTATATAAATGCATGTATCTTTTCTTCCATGCTTTTTACTATAGAGAAAAAAATTAGCTACTTTTTTCATGGATTTATTGATGTCTTGTAGCTTGAACACTGTCATGAGTCAGATCTTCCATACCCTACCAGTGAGTCCTGTAATTCAAAGAGACCCCGTTGGCTTGGTGAGTTGCACATGATTTGCTGCCTGGTTGGCTCCTGCCAGTTTCTTAATACTGTCTTAATTCAATTTTAGAAATAAGCTTGCCACCACTTTGCTCATCCCAGGAATACAAACTTGACAGTAAACTGACTATATTCTGATCAAAGAGGGTGCTTTGTAACCACAAGAGACAACCAATACGTGTTTCTTGTTAGCTTTGTTTATTGTAATGGGGAACTTTATTGGTAAAAACACTCCATGTCTGTAAAATTCTAGGTTTTGCGAAGATTTTCTTTAAGATTTGTAATAGAATTTCATTAAGCTAGCACTCTGATAAGATACTGACTTTAGGCAGTATTCCTTAACCAAGACTTTCTTCTTAAAAAGTTAGTTTAAGTTTTTATATGTGTTACAGCCTGGCTTTCTGTAGCTTCTGTCAAGTGCAGCACATCAGCTTTTCATTAACATGCATTTGCAACTTAGACCAGGGGACTGGTCTAATAAACAATTGCTGGAATAAATCTCCTCCCTAGTTTTTATGTTGCCTCTGGTAATGCGTGGAGTACTTTTTCCCTAACCACAGGTTTACCCTTATGCTGGTTACTAGGAGCTCTCTCTGGTATAAAAGAGCAAGTGTCTAATATTTGGAAACTTTTATTTATGTGCAAGGGTTTTAGGTTGGGTTGTTTTGATTTTTTTAGAGCATATGTTCCTCCAACCAGGAGAGCCATGCCTCAAAAGGCTGAAAGAGGATTTCAGAAGAGATCGTGAATGTCATTAGCTCAGTTTCTTCGGTACAGAGGAGTGAGTGTTTGTCTGCAAATGGCAAATAGTTGATTATCATTCCCTTCATCTGCTGTTATCCAGAGGAGAGTGTTCAGAGGCAGATAAAGAAAAGGCTTTGCACTTTATGAAAGTTAAAATTGTCTCGTTTGATCACTTATGCATGTGTTCAGCATGGGAGGCCTTTTATGAAAGGGAAGAAATATTCTGTTTGAAATTTTCTTGCAACATTTCGTCAGCCAAACTCTGAAAGTAAGAACATACTGTGCAAAACAGCAGAAAGCACAAGGATCTTAAATTAGATGAGAATTCTGTTTTCATACTCTGTAGACTAGGCCTTAGATAAGGCTAACCCACATAGAAGCAAAAATAAAAGCTGTCAGTTAAAATAAATAAGTATATCGTTACAGTACTTCTCTTCTGTGTTTCATTTTGTCTCAGTAGTCCCTGATCAAACAAAATTTTTGGAGGTATGAAATATGCATAAATGAATATAGTTCAGAATTTGCAAGTTACTACCTTAATGCAGAGGCTTTGTGTCTGAATTTTTTGATTTTTATTGATATATTTGCTTTTGCACAGAACCAATAGAACATTCCTTGGATAACAGAGACGGTCCCTCAATTCCTCCAGTGAAGTATTGCACTCCTGAATTTTATCACAATCATCAGCACTTGGTAAGTTGTTGGCAGAGAAAGTCTTAAGATTTGAGAGATGTGAGATGTTTAGATCTATCAGCTGAACACGGGCCACTTAAAATTGAGTTGAAATGCTTCATTGGGATGCAGATCAGGGTTGTGCTATTTGTGTAACTGAAAGGTGCTACCAGTCGTGCTCCATTTGATGTAGTTCTCATTTACAAGTGTCAGGAAATCCTGAGAAGTTCTGTAACTGAACAAAACTCTGCCTCTGTTTTTTTGATCATGAAGAGCTTGGTGAAAGGGCTTTTATTGCTCTCTGTGAGCTGTCAGTATTATTGCCTCAAGTTTATTTTTCTGTGTCCTCTTCTGTAAGATGACAAACCCTGTAGATGACTGTAAGATAGGAGAACTGTGTTTTTGATTAGTAAGTTGGCTGTCTTAATTGCCAGCTGTACCCAATAGAGTCCTGAGGCTTAAGAACCAGATCAGGATTCTGTGCAAGAATTCTACCTGTGGATAGAACAACCTGAATTTCTAATCTTCTGCTGCAGTGTTTGAAGTTACATATGTAAACAAATTACTTTTTGTTGATTCTGTCTGTAAGGCATAGATTGTGGTGGGGTGGGCTTAAGGAAAAATTACTTTGTGTTGTGGGATAAACACTTCATTAGGGTTATACAGTGTCAGAGGCTCTGTGGATAAAAAAAAACAGAGTTTTTGTTCGTGTGTTGGTTTTTGTTTGGGTTGGGTTTGATTTTTTTAGCAATTGTAGGTTTTTTTGGAGCTGCCTATGGGGGTGACTTGATTAATAAGCAATGCTAGTGTGAGCTTGTCTAGGCTCCTTTTAAATCTGTGCCTGGATACACCTTTTTTGATACTCTCCTTCGGTATTAAATTTTACTTCCAATTTACAGGAGTGTTAGTAAGTGATTACTATTGATTTGTTGTTGTTGGAGTCGTGGGGACAGAGGGAGAACTTAATCTGAAGACACCCCTCTTGAATTAGTTCTTTTCCTGTTAACCTCTTTTTCCAGTTGCTTAATTTTAAAGATCAGTGACTGACAATCCCTTGCTGTTACAATTACACTTATTGCTATTTTACATCTCTGTCTGCTCCCAACAGCAATTAAGAAACATTACCTAAATTTTACATAGTGATGTCCTCTGATGGGGGTGTCACAAATATATGGGGCCCTGCTGCCGTGAGGAAAGGGAAAAAAGTTAGCAATATCTAATTCACTGTTTGGAATAGATAAGATGTGTTTCTTTTAAAATGGGGAATAAGGCAAGCCAGTCTAACCTATTAATAACAGTATTGTAGCATTGTCAGTTGTGGAGGCTGGCAAGCACAGGCATATCAAGTTGGTGTGGAATGATTGCTGTTCTATTCTAACACGCTATTATTTCCTTGTGTAGTCTAAATTTACCCATTTTTAATCTTCCTTTCAGGCATACAAGCTGACATCAGAGCCCCGAGGCTTAGCACTGATCCTCAGCAATGTCCGTTTCAGCAGCGACAGCGACCTGGAATATCGCGCAGGGGGAGACGTGGACTGTGCTTCCCTGGAGATGCTCTTCAGGCATCTCGGGTATCGAGTCACTGTTTCTCGAGATCAAACTGCACAGGTAAGGGGGTGATCCCAGTACTTCACAACTGGTGCGGATGGGTTTGTTTCATAATTGTCTCAGGAGGTTCCCTTTGGTGTAGCTGTGCTTTGAAGATATGAATTATCTCTTAAGAACAGAAAATAAGGCTAAACATGATGGTGTGTGCTCACATACTGATCAATAGGAGGAAGCTTGGAAGGCTGAGCTCTGCCAGTGGATAGTAGCATCACAAAGGACTTCAAGAGGTATTACCCTAGTCTGACCTTAGTGCAAGGGTCAAGAATTTTGAGACCGCATCTGGCATGTGTGTTAAAAGCACAAATGAATAAAGTCTCCAGTTTACTCTAGAGAGACTTTTCCAGTGTCCTACTCTCCTGAAAGTTAGACTTTGCAAATATTTGATGTAGTCTTTGCTGTTGTGTTAATTTTCATGTTTTTTCACTGATGAAGTCAATTGGCATCCTGTTTATCGTTCTTCAATATCCATGCAGTTCAGTTCCGCTGTTTCAGTCTTTGCTACAAACATATGTGTGCTTCACTTAGGAAAATTAATTGTGTTCCATGACTAACTTAATCAAACCACTCACCCTGGGAATGCAGTTGCTGTCTTCTCCAGCCTCATTTGATCTTATTCCTTTTACATCCCTATGAATTCAAGTGATACAGGACCTGTTAAAGTGTTTTTTATTCAAGAACAGAGCTTTTGCAACATTGATGTAAGATATTTGCACCTGCCATGTTGTCAGAGTTCCTGAAGTTTTCCAGTTCAAATTTTGAGTTGACCACTGGTGTCTGAATGCCTGAAGTGCCAGAGTATGTATCTGTTAAATTGCTCCAATATCCGAGCCAGATTCCAGTGTCAATGTAAAACCTCTGCAAAATATCACTTGGTTTCCTCTGTTGGCCTGACTGATTCCTGCTTCACTTCCCTAAGTGTTGTACTTAGGACTAAATGTTGCATAAAAGAATATTTTGCTTTTTTTTTTTAATAGAACATGTCTTTTTCATGTAAATTTGATGTGTGTAGGGGTTTTCTTTGTAACACAAAGGCCATTTGTGTTCTTCCCAGAAAATTGATTCACTTTCTCTGTGGAAGTCTGGAAAGCATTGAACTTTTTTTTCTTTTTCCCCTGTCCTAGGAGATGCAGAATGCTTTGGAAAGATTCTCCAAGCTACGAGACCATCAAGATGTGGATTCCTGCATTATAGCTCTGCTTTCCCATGGTGTGGAGGGTGGTGTTTATGGCAGTGATGGCAAAATACTAGAGGTATATTGCTGAGTCCTGATCTGTCTTGCAGGTTATCTCTAGGAAAGTAACAATGTTTAAAAAAAATAAATTATGCAAGACTGAGGATTCACTTTTAAAATAGAAAAAAATAAGGGCTGGAGGGAAGAAAAGGGCAAGGGGCTGTCTGTGAGAGGTATGAAAAATGGCAAGTAGGAGGAATTATCTCTCTATATAAATATGAGGTAGAGTGCATGAACCCAAGCAAGTATGAACCTGGGGAGAGGGTGGAGAAGGGATGTGTTTGTCACGCAGTGAGTTGGCAGATAAAGGAGAAGATAGCAAGACTGGTGAGGTAATAAGCAAAATCCAGAGAAGCAAGGTGAGGCTGGATTTGGCTTACAGAAGGCCACAGTGAAGAAATTTCCTCTCTTCTCTCAGTTGCAGGAAGCTTTCCGGCTCTTTGATAATGCAAACTGCCCCAACCTCCAGAATAAGCCCAAAATGTTCTTTATTCAGGCCTGCCGGGGAGGTGAGTGCCCAAACACTAAAAGCCATGTACTTGGCATGCCATTAAGGCTCATTTTGCACACATGCCCACCCTCACATTCAACTTGCTGTCAACTTTCCTCTTTGCTTCTCTCAGGTGTAAGTGGGACCCATATTCACCTCCCTCTGCCCTGCTGCTGCCACTGCATCTGTTGCTCTGTAAGTGTCTTTAGCTCTGCATGAGGTGTGTGCATTGACTTGCAGACCCCAGAGCACCTTAGTGACATAAAGCTCTGTCATATCCCACTCATACCTTGAGGCTTCCTGGTGCTGTGCCTGCAGTAGGGGGAGTGGGGCACAGGATGCACAAATAGCAGCACAGCATGGAGCAGTACACTGGCACTGGAGTCTTGCTGAGGTCCTGTCTTTCTCTTGATCCTCAATGTGTAGTGTCTCTTGTGGTTGTCACTTGAGCTGTCAGTTGGTTCCAATTATTTGGGGGGTTTTGTCTTTTTCCTTTACCTTAGCCTGTTTTCAGCCTCAAATGACCTTTCCTCGCACCCTTTTCCACATACTGCTGTTGAATTCTTACATGCTGTTGTTCAGAACTCTTTTCATGATTCTTATAGACTTATAAACCTTCTTCTGTACTTTGTGTACCTTTTTTAAAAAAATCTGCTATTCCTTGTCCTTTCTTTTGTAACTAAACAAACATTTCTGTAACTAACTACCTTTCAGATCTGCTAATAACTAAATTTTTCCCCTCAAGTGTTTGGACTCTTTGAAATTGCAGATATTCCAAACTGAATCATAGTTTCTGTTTTTTCCATTGTGATAGAGGAGTTTTCCTTGTGTGTATGCATTTCCCCCTGCTTTTCCCTTGTTCCTCACAGTTGTCTCCCCCTTTCTCATTTCCAGCAAGCTTTACAGTTTGTCCTCTAGTCTCTACTCTTGTTTAATCCCAACACAGGGAAAAGCCTGAAGTCTACATGAAGTGTTTGGGTGATCAGAAATACCTGAGCATTTTAAGCATTTGGGAATATTGTAACATGCATGTTTATAGTATGAATTGGATCTGATTGCTTTCCTTATGTGAATGAACATTTAGATACTCTTGAACCAATGTGAATGTGCAGACTCAGCTGACCTCATTAAGTAATTATGTTTATTTGACTGTAATGTTGCCATAATGAGTCTGCTAAGACTAACAAATCAACCTTGGCCTTTGTATTCCCAAAAAAGTTGCAGGTAAGGAAGAGTGATAAAGCTTGCTACGCACGATGCTGTAGAACTAGGATATTGCAATAGACAAAGGATTAAGATACTTGAAAAACCGGAAGGAAAAACTCATTAAAAAAAAAATCAGCAAAGAAGGCAAAACCTCTTTTAAACCTTGATTAATAGTTGGAAGGGAAGGCCAGTTACAAAGTAATTGAATTGTCAACAAAAATGTGTATCCTTTAGACAGCATTCAAAGGACAGTGTAAGTAGTACTGTCAACTTCGAAATAGTAGTCAATCTATCTGTGCCATGCAAGTTAGCTGGAACTAGTTGAAAAAAGATGAGAAATGCATAAGTTATTCTTTTCTAACCTTACGTTGTAGGCCTGCTCTATCTTCTATTAATGACGCATTTTTAAAATGTAGATTAAGAAATGTTGGTACAGCCCTAATTCCGAAAGAGCTTTTGGCAGGAGTCTACTGAAGAAGTTAAGTAGTCCACCTGCAGTCATGGATTGAAAAGCAGTGCAACAGAAAACAATGGCAAGAGTTTCAGCGTGGCATAAAACAAAACTTTGAAGTTGCTTGATATCTGTGTTTAATGTAGTAGATTCAAAAGAGTGAAAAAATATGCTAATAACTGAGTAGTTAGCAGTTATTTAAATTAATTGGCAGAACAGCTGTCTGGGAGCTTCAATACAATTTAAACAGACTAGATGAATCTCTGGCAGTGGTTCTATAAATTAGATGTTAAGTATGCAAAGGGTTAGTGCTTTACACATTTCAGTTAAGTTGATTGGAGTGGTATTTGAAGACATGCATAAGGAAGATGTGTAATTTTGGAATGTAATTCTGAAGCTTTAATCAAAAAAGTTTTGATTTTATACATAATAGGGTGATGACAGTGTGAATAATAGAGTTTGATGGTAAAATTACCTGAGTCTTCTGAAATAAAACATACAGTGAACAGTACACTAAGTTTTTAAAAAGACAGAGAACTGTAAGGATTTGGAGAAGTGCAATAAAAGACATGAAGAAAGTTTGGTTAAAAAATGAAAAAAATTTGCATTGCTACCTTAAAGAGATGAAAAAGGAACTTAATGGAAGCCATTATGAAATTTTGAGCTTATGGAGACTTTATTCCAGGCTGTTTCAGACAATCACACCCCTCCCACTGCCATTTTCTTTTTAGAGGAAAAGAACAATGGTGCTGACTTATGAACTGACCACTTTCTGAGCATAATTATGAGATGCTGCCTGTGCCACTGCCTGTTAAAGGGTTAGAAGTCCAAATGTATTATTTAGGCATGAGTTAACAATAAAAATTTAGAAACGTCTTAGGAGGAAGGCCTCTGAAGTGTACACTTAAGCCTTGTAACACTAGACTCTGATCCTGCATTTAGGAAGTAAGAATAATAGATTCTTATCTTAGAATAAAAGAAAACAAAAAGGCAAAATTATATGGAAAATTGGTAAAATGTAATTTTAATTTTCTTGCAACACAGCTGGACTATCAAAGTTACCACCACTAAGCAATTAGTTGAGATTATAATGGAAACTGTGTCATGTAGAAAACCAATTGAGAATATCTACACTTAAATAATAATACTAATGAATCCTGGAAAGGGCATTAAATGCTCTCCAGGTTTTAAATTAATCTCCATGGACTGGAATTCTCTCATGTTAGGGGTCAGATTATTTTGTTTTTCTGCTGTATAATTTATGCTTTTAATTGAAACAAGTAGTATTGTAATCAGGTTGTAGAACTAGGTGAGATACTTGGTCCAGGTTTTCTACACAGGGTGTAGATCTTAGCAATCACAATTCCAGCTCTTGTTTGAGTTCTGCAGTAAATAGATAGTTAGCGTTGCGAAGTGCACCAGCCATTTTTTGATATTTCTGAGGTAGGTATGAGTGAAAAATGAAAATTTTATGGCTAGGCATCAAATCCTTCCATTAATGGTGAAGAACTACCAGAAACTTCCCTGCTTTCATGGTTATCCCATGATCTGCACAGGAAGAGGTGGAGCAGAAATCAGCATGCAGATCAAGTCAGGCTAGGTTAAGCAGGTGCAGCAGTTGTTGGTACCTGCATTAGTTTGTGCAGAAGAACTTTCAGATGAGTTTAAAACAGCTGAGAAAGCCTGAAGTTAATGCAAAAAATTTCTGCTTGACAGTAATTGTGGCATTGCTGACCACAAAACCAAGGAAGTACCGGAAAGCTACGTCCAGTAATTCAGGATAATTTCTTCTCCCTTTCCCCCTCTCCTTGTTTATTGCCACCACAGATGAGTTGGACCGGGGAGTGGATCAAAGAGATGGCAAAGGATGGTCGGATTCTCCAGGCTGCGAGGAAAGTGATGCCAACAAGGAAGAAAGTCTGAAGCTGCGGCTGCCGACACGCTCGGATATGATCTGTGGATACGCTTGTCTGAAAGGTACTGGCCCCAATGGTTTGTGCAACAGGAGGTTTCATGTGTCTGTGGTCCCCAAAGGCCTTCATGGCAGGCTCTCTCTCGCCAGGCACTGCGGCCATGCGGAACACCAAGCGTGGGTCCTGGTACATCGAGGCTCTCACCTCGGTGTTTGCAGAGGACTCCCGACACACTCACGTGGCTGACATGCTGGTGAAGGTAAGGCACAAGGGCAGTTACTCTCCTGCTCCTACCTGGCTTTTGAAGGGCCTTCCATTGCTTCAAAATGCTAGGATTAAGCTAGTACTATTAAAGCACTTATTCTTGCCTTGTTTGTATCAAAATTATAATTCTTTCCTTGTTCTTATTTATTTATTTATATACAGTTCCATAGCAGCTCAACCCAAGTAAAGATGCTGTTTCTTTGACTCCTTCTATTTCATTTGTGTGGTCACACAGTGAACTTGGGAGTAGAGTTAATATTGCTTGCCAAGAATTCCTTTTCTGCTATAGAAATAACTTTTTTGTCGGGTGAATTCATTCCCTGAACATGCAGACAGCATACTAGCAAAAGCACCTGTACTCATATTAAGGTACAGATTGAGAAAGTGGAGGAAGTAGAAGTGAAAAAAGGCAGTATAACCACAGCAACTTGAACTGCTGTGGAACTGCACCCTAGTTCTTTATCCTTCTTACCCTTAGGGGACTACTTAATGCATTAAACAGAATAATCTGTGAGAAGAGAAAGAAATGACATTTTTCTTTCTTCTGTCTTTTTAATCCTTCCAGTTACTTTTAATTGTTTTTTTTTAATCTCACATCTAGGTGAATAGGCAAATCAAGCAACGAGAAGGTTATGCCCCAGGCACTGAATTTCACCGCTGCAAGGAAATGTCAGAATACTGTAGCACACTCTGTCAGGACCTTTACCTGTTTCCTGGCTACCTACCAGGAAAATAACCTTGCCAGCTCTGTTTGAAGAGAGCTACTGCCAAAGCTGAACTTTGACTGTTTTCACCCTTACGAGCTGTGACATCAGATGTGCAAGCAAGGAGTGCCAGTCTAATTCTTCGTGTCTTTTTCTAAAATAAACTGGTAACTCTCCTTGTAATCTGACTCAGTTCAGGGTTTATAACTCTACTATCCTGATTGGCTCTGTATGTATAGAAAGTGATGGAAAGAGGATCAGCATTGGAACTGGAAAGAAGTGGGAACATCCTTTGGAAGGAGACATAAGGACATTTGTAAACAAAGTGAATGTGAAAATGGAAGTGGACTACTAGTACAATTTTTAAGTTAAACCTTTGTGAAAGGAAAATCAGTCAAAAGATGCTACTTATCTTGTGCTTGTACTTCAGCAATTTAAAATATTTTCTGCATGGTTCTTCATACAGTCGACTCTTGTGCATATTAAAAAAGGGCTCCTTATGAAGGAGAATCCTCCCTCTCTCTAAAATGGAGGCTGTTGTTCTCAGTACTCAACACTTTCTATTTTGATCACTTAATAGTATATTTTTCTACATTCCTTCTATAGCCAAGTTATCAAGAGAACTACTAGATATCCCAGATTGTCAGCAAAGTGTATAGAGACCCAGACAGATATGCCTGCATAAAATGCCCCAGAAATAGTTTTGAATCTAGAAATTCTAGATTAACTCCCCTTAGTCCCAAGAATGAGCAACTGCATGGAATATTCCTTTTGAGGAATTTGTTTGCCATAGCACTTATGTGTCATAATAGACATTCAGTCCATCAGCTTCTCAGGAGTCTATAAATTGCACTGTGCAGCTGAAGCCCTGAAACTCTACAGCCTTGTACAAGAGGATCTTTTGTCTTTTTAAATAACAAAAATATTCAAGGCAGCTCTTTACAGTCTAAGCGTGTTGCTTGGATTATTTATCAGAGCAGGTTTTTTCCCTTTTAAATGAGAGGGAAAAGTTTTACTTTATTATCCTGTTCTATGAGTTTTCTGTCTTGATTCATGGTCATTTAAGAACATAATCTGTCATGCCTTTTGGAAATTTCTTCCACTGTCTCTTCATGCTGTAATTTGTGTCTTGCTGTGTCCAACTGCAGTTACTCCCACTTGATGTGATGTGGGAGATGGGCATTGTTCTCTTTTTGTGGTGGAGCCTAAATCCTGAGATACTGGATTACATACGGACTACAGGTGGCTCACTTCTGTCTCAATCTCTCAATTTTGTAGCACTAGGTTGGCACAGTTCCTGGCTTTTTAAAAATGTAAATATGGCTTTTAAAATATATTTTTCAGGATAGAATTATGAGTGGGAAGCACAAAGGTATATGGAGGGAGGCTGAATACTAGGCATGTGCTCTTTTTATTACTCTTCCTAGTTAATGAAGGCTGTGTTTCCTCCAGCTGACAAAGGTGCAGCATTAACATGTATCCTGCATTTATGCTACACAGAATGTGAAGAACAGAAAAAGAATCATAATTGCCAATTGGTGCCTTACTCTGAAGTCTGATATACCAGTTTAGGGGCTCCTGTACCTCCCTGGAGTATCAACACTGTCTTCCTGAGTGCTCCCTCTATGAAATGGTGCAATATTTTACAGATGGTTTATTGATGAAGCAGTCCATTCTGATGGATGAGATTTCTGTAGGATTGCATCAAGTTGCATTATCACTGCCACTTTTGTATATCTTTTTGTATACTTGTATTTTACTGCCGTGAGATGTCAAAATAAAGAATTTTTGTTTGATTAATCTCTGCTGTGTCTTCCATTTGGAGAGTTAGACCTCTGCAGAAGTGGAGGTTCTACATAAAGGGAATTTTGTGTAATTTCTTGATAGGGCACATCCCAGAGAGGGTTTTGAACTCTGGGGCAGAAGCCTGCTACTTACAGCTGCAACCACTGTGAGCTGCTTGTAAATTTTGGTAACACTTGGGCCAAAGAAAGTCTGACACATTAATAAAGAGATATGAGGCAGAACCACCATGTAGGAGGCAGATGTCTTTCAGCACATAAAATACTGCTGTGGGGAAAATTTTAGTCTTTGTGTTTTTGAAGAAAAGGTTGGTGTCAGAATTAAGGGTTCCTGGAAAAAGAGTCTTGGAAGGAGGAAGAAACTGAAAAGAAAGTGAAGATGCCATCTGTAGGAGAGATTCTGGGAGTGGAGGAAGGTCCGGCAGATCAGAGAGCTGCATGGGAAGGAATGCCAGGGAATGCTTAGAGGCTTGCTGCATGAAGCCCAAGACTTGTAGCTGGGAGCAGCTGTACAACACAGAACTTTGTGTTCCACCTTCACAAATGAGCCATGATCTTAGTGCTGGGCAGGGAAGCTGAGATCAAAGTAATGCACCCGGGAGAAAGTCAATTTGTGTGAATTAAGAAGGTAGGGGCTCTATTCTTGGAAGTTCTAAAAATAATCCCCAGCCTCCAGATCCACTAGAGGTTGCCATTTACCCTGTTTCATCCATGACACCTTGAAGAGTTGTTTCCTGTCTTCCATGATTTCTTTTTAATGAAAGAGTATGTTGATTTATTGAAAACACAGAATTCTGATACGGGAATTCTAGCACTGATACTAGCACTGGAATTACCAAGATCTACCTGTGATTCTAGTAGGCCAGAAGATGAAGTAAACGAGTTGTTTGCTTCTCCATGAGTAAGTTTTGAGCTACTAGCATAGTTGAAGGAATTACTTTTAATAGCTGGGATAGCAGGGAAACGTTAACAGGTTCACATTTTGTCTGGAAACCAGAAGAATAAGGTCAAGGGTTTTATTTGAGATGAGGAGTGAAAATGGTGAACCCAAGGTAGACAATGTATTTTTAAACTCTTGAGTTGGATAAGAATCACATTTATTAACAGAACAATTCAGTAAATTAATACAATTTTAATTCTAAACTGATTTTGTTTCCCTTTTTGTGATTACTAGTAGATAGCTAAAGGATTTGATTTTTTAAAAATAGTCATTGGTCTCCTTAAAAATTAGGATGTACAGAATGCTGTTGAAAGAGAGCAAATGCTTCCAAAACATCAAAAGGTTTGGATAAACATCTGTCAAACATTGTATAAAATTTATGCCAATCTGAGACTTCTGACATGCATTGTACCTGTGCTGTATAATTTGTTCTTACCCCTCAGGGTATGAGAATTCTTCACTATATCACAGCAGTAAATTATTTAGTTAGAAGAAGAAAATGCAAGAAGATAGTGTTATGTAATAGATTATGTCATCAGCATATGCATACAGAGAACAGTTTCTTTAAAAGGAAGGGAACAAAATGGAAACCTCCAGAGAACTTACAATCAACTGTTGTCACAGGATCAGCAGCCTTGGTGAGTCTATTTCACTAGGAATGAGTGCTTTGTCCTACTCAGTGCAATCTGGCCTGCTGTTGCTGATTTTGCCACTTCTCACAGAATTCCTTTCTGTTGAAGTTTGATATTCTTTTGTTTCCATTCATCTGCATTTGTTACTTGTTTATGGGAACTGCTATGTATAACTTGGTCTTCAGACTGTATTTTTGCACAAACTGTTTTGCCTGCATGCACAAATTCTTAGGATGACAGCTGTGTAATTTACTACATCTTTCAAAGAGCTCGGAGTTGGCACTAAGATTTCTCTGACTTAAAAAAGTAGCTGCGACTGCTGCGGTTTAGGCTGATTTTTTTTTTAAAAAAAAGTTCAATTTTCCTTTGGCACTCCTAAAAGTTTTTATTTGCAGCTGCAAGAAAAAAGTAGCAACAGTAATGCCTGCCATAGAAACCATGCTTTGACAAAAGTGAAGTTCACACTGTATTGATAAAATACTTCAATTTGGATTTGTTAGGTACAGGTGGTAAAGGAAATCACAAACTTAATAACTGTTCGTATTCAGTTGCCTGTAAAGTGACTCAAAGGATGAGAGGAAAAGGTCACACTGGATATAGGCTTAAATTTTTTAAATGGATTCAGAAACACAGAAATAAACACTTAAGGAGTTTTTGGAACTGCCACTGCCTCATGCAAGTCTGGCTCGGTTATTCCTCCTGCCCAGTCCCAAAACCCTGGGCTCCATGCCTTAGCAGCTGCAGCCAGGCAGGACATGTGCTGGTCCCATCCTAGAGGCTGGAGCAGACACTCCTCCACTCCAGTCTTTAATCCAAGGGTGCTAACACGCCTGGTGTGACCAGTTCCTGGTGCAAGTCCCCTCACACAGGTCTGAATTCAGCATGCCAGGCACTCACTGAGTTGGTCCAGGGAGCTATGGCTGCTCCAGCTTCTGTTACTCAGACCACACTCGCTCCATCTCCTGTCCCCAGCAACTCAGCCTGACTGCAGCTGCTGGGCCAAATTCACTCATGCCAGGCTCACCAGCTGCTGGCACCTCAAACTTACAGCACTAATGTACCTGGGATAATGAGATTTCATGGAAAGATCATTAAGAAAGCATTTAATATGAAGATAGGGCAGACACTGACCAGCCTTGGTTTTCAGGAAAGCTGTGTTTTTCCACCTATTCCCCTCATTATTCCTCCCCAGCCATCTTCCTTAACAATGTTCAAATCCTTATGTTCCTCATTTCCCCCTTTGTAACAGTTACGAACTCCAAGCTATCCCTCTCCAAAGCTGTGAATGTACTTTCTTAATTGTCTGTCAAAGAGTGACTGTAGACATTTGGTCTTTAGTATAATCTCTGCACCTCATTGTCTCTGAGATCTGCGTAATTTTATTTCTGGCTTCCCATCCTCTGCATTGAAAAGCTCTTTGACTAGATAACCTTAATAAAGACAACATTTTCACCTTTCACATGCTCTTACATAACTCACTCTTATTTAGTGGGAGAAACTGCTTAGGAAGTGATAATGTTGCTCTAGGTAACTGCTTTCCTAGATAAAGAATTTTTCCCTCAATGAAAAGCTTTACAGATAGCAGATGATTTTTAAAAAAATAGAAAAAATAGAAAAAAAAAAAAAAAAGCAGTTGTCTGTGAAAAGAACTGTGGCCTATATTATCTGTTCCATTCCCCACAAACTTCTGTGCTTGCTGCTGCCTCAGGGTACAGCAGACAGTAGCTGTGACTCAGCTGAGGATGTAGCTGTTGCCGCAGCTGCTCAGTGCTCTGTTTCTCAAGGCAGTAACCCACAGCAGTACCCTGATTTTGTCCTTTCTCCACTATTAGGTCCTCCCTGCTTTTCTTGTGGCAAAGGCCCAGGACACACAGAAGGGCAGGAGGCAGGACCTCTCTACTTTGCACCCCTAGAAATGTTCCATTATCCTCAACAGCCCACAAACCCTCCCTATGTGGTTGAGCAGCTTTAACTGGTTTTATGTATAAGAAATTTGGTTAAGGTACAAACAGAAACCCAGGAGGCTCCATCTGAACATCAAGAAACACTTTTTTTACCATGAGGGTGCCTGAGAACTGGAGTAAGTTGCCCAGAGGCTGCAGAGTCTCCATGCTTGGAGATGCTCAAAAGCCATCTGAATATGGTGCTGAGCAACGGGCTCTAGAAGGCCCTGGCTGAGCAGGGAAATTGGGCCAGATGACTTCCAGAGCTCCCTTCCAACATCAGCCATTCTGTGAATCTGGATATAAAAGATACTGAGTGTTATGCCTGTGGATGAAGGTCCATTAAGGTACGAAGACTGCAAGGAAGGCTGTTTATTTGTGGTGAGGTAATCAGCAATAATGGGTATGCTTGAAAAAAAATGTTAAATGTGAGGACAGCATAACAGTAATTCATATGAGGAAAAGTCTTCCAAGGCCTGCTAGAGAACTTCCCCTCTCAGATGCTGATACTTCACAAAATTGTCCCTGAAACAGCTTGTGGGAATAATCCTCTTCAAATTGCAGGATTGTTCTCTTGTCTCTAATTTGGTAGTTTGTCATTTTCATCCTTTTCTTCCTTAGTCTCTACCTGCCATCAGTACCCATTCTTTCTGTGGTTCTCCACCCTTTCCAAATGGAGTGAAGAATGGCACTGCCTGAGAGAGGAGGAGGAGGAAATGTTACCTCCTGTTAATTTACTGAGCTGTCCCATTGCCAGGACAGCAGAGAGAGATTAAAGCAGGGAAGCAGACAGAACAGGAGGGGGCAGGGAGTCTCTGGTTACACTCTCCCTCTGTGTCTTTCCCTCACCAGTAACCTTCTCTCTCAGGGCGCTCTGAGGGATTTTAGCTGAAGCCTTGCGCCTGTTTCACTCCATGATTTTGCTGGGGACGTCAGAGGGGGAGACATTGCCCTGAACAACTCCTGCTCCACAGGACATTGTCTCTGGGGATATGACTGGGGATGCCTCTCCAACGAAAGCGTTCCGGTACCAAGAAACTCTGGTGAGTACAATACCTGCAGCAACCCAGAGTGTTTCCTGAGAGCTGCCTTCCCCCCTCTGCTTAAGGGGCTTTCTTTGCCTACAAATATCCTGCCCTGTTTGCATCAGACCAACTCCCTGAGATATCTGCTTGAGCACATGATCCAGTAGTGGCTTCCTTCAAGAGAGGACGTGGCCGTGTTCTCCTTGACTTCCTAATCCTAATGGGTGAAAAATTTACATCACCAGGCAGGTTAAAAAATGCTGGCAGAAGTCAGAACTGAGTCTGCAGAGCTACACAGAAATGCAACCACTGATTGTGAATGGGTTTCTCTTTTCAAGACAACCACAGACAAGGCACTGAAGCCATTCCCTATCCTTTGTTACAGCTCCCACAAGAAGTGGTTGGGACTCTGCCGTAGTAGTGTCTACAAGTGCTGTGAGAACATGGAGCATGTTGCTCTGTGGCATCCTTTGGAAACATCCCAGTGGGGCCCTGCACTGCTTTGTATTTAGGTCTTAGGATGCAGACTGTTGAGCCTGTTTCTGCTTTAGCTACTTTGAAGACTTACTGCCAACTAGCAGAAATGAAATTCATTGTGTGTCTATGAGTCCTCACACTTTACTGGACAAGTGGAGGTAGCAGTTTGTCCTGTGCCTAAAAAGCCTCTTGCTTTGGTCCCTGAAGTGGGAATTAGCATCATACAGTTGCCTAAAATTGCCTAAGGAACAGCATGAAAGAAATCCCAGCCTTAAAAAATGAATAGTGACCTGTTTGTACTGTTTGTACCTGAGCATGCAAAGTTTTGGTGGCAGTGTTTAGAGAGAAGTAAGACTCTGATGGAGCTGAGAAAAAAAATGAAATCTCATCTTTCTTTGAGCTACTGCAAAGAAAGATGGATCCTTTTTTACGGGTTGCTCTCTGGCGTCTCTTGAGTGCATCCAAGTAGGGTCTTGCGCTGCTTAGTTTTATAGGTATTTGGATGCAGGCTGCTGCCACACTTTCTGGTTTCTGTTTCCAGAGTGCCTAGTTTAGTAAGGAGAAGCTGTGGTTGTCTTTGTGAGCAGTAGGCTGAGGTGAAGAACTGGAGAGTGGCTTTCAGTCAAAAATATTCTGCTGGTGAACACTGCTTGTGTGTATGACAGAGTACCTTACAGATGAATGAAGACTCTGATCTTCGGTGTGACCATATAGCCCATCATGACTGAAATCTTCATTTCAAATCCAGACTTACACAATGAATGTAAATTTCCTAGTGATCCATGTAGGCACATCACAAGCACACGCCCTCGTGGTTTATTAAGAATGCTATTTATTACATATTAACATTGCCAAAGGAGCCACACAGTACAGTGGAAGGATTAGAATGTATTTCATCTCTCTTGGACTGACTTTCTGCATTCAAACATAAAAAGGAAGCATCCTCAATGTCAAAAGTGAGTAGCATCAACATTGAGAATGAGCCTAATATAGGACATAAAGGGATTGCCATGACCTATTTGCACTATAAACAAACAAGTAATGATTGCAAGAGATACTGAACTGTAAGGAAATACTACAAACCTAAACAAAAGCAGTGGTAAGGAAGAGAGCATGAACCAGCACGAGATGCAAAAGTAGTGAGTATACAACTTGGATAAAATGGCTGTATTTCTTCTGTAACTGTAAGAGACTCCTGGAGCTCTACAATTTTCAATTTTAGGTTCTTTGTGTAGAACTAGACTAGTCAGAAAAAATAGACTAATGAGAGTTTTCTTGAATGCTTGTGGGAGGACACAACTTGCACCAGATTTCTTGAGTTCAAAGAGCATGATTTTTATAACTTGAGCTAAGGAAAATCTTTGACAAAATATTTGTCCATTACTAAATAGCTGTTTTTCAGAGAAAGAATTACAATGTATTGCATTATACTAATTTATTCATTAATTTATCCCAAATATTTGCCCCTGAGAGCTCTTCTAGTCTTCTGGACAGGACAGGATTGTGTAATAAATAATATCTCTTTGATTCCCTGAGTACCTGCATAGGTAAATGCCAAATGACTAGTTCTTTGTTGAATTCAAGCCACCTCCATCCCTGATACGCTTTATGATGAGGAGGCAGCCATGCTGTGACCCGTTTTGTTAGACATGACTCTAAAGTTAGGAATTCTTTGAGAAGTCCTAAGTTCAGGTCCTTAGGGATCATAGGCAGAGTAGCAACTAGTTACTGGAGCAGCTGTTTGCTGGATCTAATCCAGGAATTAGTGCTAAGAAGTAACTGAATCATTAATCTCAGTTGAAGATGAATTATTTCTCAAAACAAGCAAAATCAAGAACATTTATAAGGATTATGTAGCAAGTAAAAAAAGGACTGCAGTTCTGGATGTTGTTGCCTCAAGTGTTGTTGCCAGACAGTCTCAGGACTTGAGTATCTTAGCAATTTACACCTTAAAATGCTATCTTTAGGAGCAGGCTCCTCTCAAGTATCACCGTTACATCTGTTCACTCCATGTACTCAGTCATGTTAGTTCGTTCTTATTTAGAGAGTGAACAGAAGCAGAGAGCACTTCTGAACTAATGCTGCCCACATCAGTTTTCAGACATAAAGCAACCACAGCTCTCTGGGCATCCTGGCTGGTTGTAAAAGACAGACAGTAGGTCATTGCCTGGCTTCAAAGACTGTAGGAATGACTGCTGTTTTCCTCTGATTAAGAAAACCTATTGCAGTGTCACAATCCACGGGCGAAGTCACTTATGAAGCTGGATATATTGGGATGAGGAGAGATGGTAGATGAAGTAGCTACTGGTCAGCCTTCAAGGTCACAAACCATCTGCATGAGAGTGCTGATGAGTCAACTGATGATTTCTTGTCCTTAAGTCCCTTCTATGATTGAAGCATCTGTGTTTGTATACTGTGACCACTTTAATAATTTTTTCTGCTCCTGGCTCTTTTTTTTTTTTTTTTTAAATGCCATTTCCAATAATCTCTTTTAGCCATTTGTTTCCCAGGTGTTCATTTCCTCTTTGTCACTTGCTCTTTTACCATTCCCTTGTTACCCTCACATACCTTCTCCTCACTCTTGTGTTCTGCTGCGTCTCCTCGATTTGTTTCTCTGCTGTTCTTGCTCTCAGTATACATGAGGCCAAGTGTTAGGTTTCACAGCTGTGTTTTTCTCTGTGCCTTCCTAACATCACTGCCATTGGATTCTGTTCTAAAAATATCCTGTGTGACCCTTTCCCTGTGCTGTCCCAAGGCAGAGGGGGGATTCTCCCCAGCTCCCCTCTTCTTTTTTTATTTTTGAAAGTGTTGTCAATCACACAGAAGGTAATGTTAGAAGGAAGAAGAGACCTGGGGAACTGAGGTCACAAGAAAGATCACTTGTGCAGATTTGCATTGCCAATTCCAAAGCTGGAGAGGACAAAAGATGCAGATGAACTTGGGAAGATGTAGCCTTCTGACAGTGACAATAGAAAAGAAAAAAGGGAATTCTACTTCAGTCCATGTCTGCATCAGAGAGATGTTCAGGACTACTCTACCTGTTTAAAAGATGGGGGCAGGAATTTTTGCTGTATTTTGCTGTGGTCTTAAGCTCTGCTGTGAGAACTAGCAGCTTCTTGAGGAAATTTTCTCATTTCCAGTTTGTAATGCTAGCAGGCCTTGTCTCCGTCGTTTTATCAATAATTGAAGTTTGCCTGCCAGTATTTTAGTTTTGTTGTCATCAAAGCAAAAAACCCAAGAATCACAGAAGGATCTAGAATGGAAGGGCATGTTGTCAAGTATCCAGTCCAGCCCTCTGCTTGGTTATGAATTTCCATTGTTTCAAGACATAGCTGTTGCCTCTTGCATCTTCCTCATGCCCCTGTGAGGAGAGCCTGGTGCTGTCTTGTCTAACCCTCCCTCTGTGTGTCTTTGCATTTGCTGTTTGCAAATCAGGCTCTTCTCCGGGGTGAATAAACCCTGCTGCCTCAGCTTTTCCAGTCAACCACCCAGGCAACCTGGTTGAGGTGATGCCCACAGCTGCACACTCGTGCTGTATATTCCTGACTTAAACACCTTTCCCAGGGAGAAAGTTTGGTTTGACAGTAGCACATGCAGCAGAATGGTACCAAAGGCTTTACATCGCCTGGCTGTTGGCCACATTGTCCTTCTACTGAGCTATGGGAGCAGTTACAGCCCCACAGGAGCAGGCTGCCTGCAGACACCATACCCTGGATAGCACCATCCTGGCTGAGAGTGCAAGGGGCCTTTTCTGTACTTGGAGGAAAGTAATTTTTTTAACCCATTTCCAAACATTATTCAGGTATTGGGCTCTGTTGTGTCCAGGTGTCCAGAATTACATTTCCACGAATTGTACAGGCCTCCTACCCAAAGAAATAAATTCCAAGGGCTAGCAGCATGCCAATAAGTCTAAACTTTGCCACTGATCTTGTGCTGTAAAAGGTAAATATAACTTGTTCATGTGTAAATGGCATATGGGGGTATCCCACATTTGTGTGAAACCTAATAGGGTAGCTGCATGCTATAAGCTTTTTTATATGAACAAAGAAAATACATCATTGCTTTGACATCTGGTGTGTTCTACTTTGGCAATATAGCAGATTAAATTATTTCATGCAAGTTTGGGGTAGGGGGTGTGGGAAGACAATGTGCTAGAATTCCTGACATTAGGAAAAGACAGACCTGTTGCTAGTATAATTCTCAACAATGGCAGTAGAGGTGCAACTGGAATACAGAGATTACTGCCCCAGCTGTACAGCAGGTGGCATACAAAGTATGGTAGATGAGAAATAATTCATCAATACAGAAATGTAAAGCAACTAAAAATCCTCAGGGTAAAGTTGACTACTGTTGTAAATCTCCACAAAATCCCAGCAGAGAACCTGGGCATGCAGAAGAGAAGCTGGCAGTAAACATGACAAAATTAAGTTATTTTGTCAATGTTTACTTTAGCAAAGTAGCAGGAAGCTGCTGCTGTCAGTATAGATGGAACAGCTTCCACATACCTGTATGATACAATGATCACTGTTAACTTGTTGATGCAGAGGAAGGACAGACACAAGTTTAATCATGCTGGAACTACCTTATTGGAACCTGCTTATTTTAAGTGTTCATATTTACTACTAAGTGACATAGAACTTCTTGGTGGAACCAGATTTCATTGCTGTTTCTTTGCATGGGAAGGCATGTCATGTTTTTGAATTTGTTAATCACACAATTCTCAGCACTGAACATAGAGGCAGCAAAGAGAACCTTCACACATTGTGACTGCAACAAACACTTTGGTCTTTGGACCTTGATAAGGACATAGTCAGGGTTAAAGGATTTGCTTATGGTTTTAAAACTCAGCCATTTATCTCTACAACAAATTCCTACCTCTTGGTGAAGAAATTGTTTCTTACTTGTTCTTAAGGGAACAATGTGGCTGTTAGAATTGACAGTCATCCACTTCTACAACATATTTGTAAAAGGCCACAGATTAGGAATGCTTGCCTATCATCTATCAGCACTGAGAGTGGATTCTAGAAGCACATAAAAATACAAAGTACCTTCAACTATTGCACAGTGCTGTTGTGTGAGTGGCACCTACACTTTTTCAAAGGAAGTCAAATACCTGTAGCTCTAAAAACTCTGACAAATCACATGCAGTATATTGTTTTCTGATTCAGTGCTGTGGGGAAACATTACTTTTTGCACCCCCAAGTTTGCTTCAGGTGGAAGTTTGTCCAGCTAGTCTTACCTGTGCATAGTCTTGCATACACATCCTTTGATTACTTGTAAGCTACTCTAGTGACTATGGATGTCTATATCCATAGACTTGGAGTTACCCACATCTCTACTGGGACACTGAAGAGAAGAGGATTTGCCTGAAGACCAGTCACAGAGGCTGACAAAGTATTTAACTGCTTCTAACAGCTGAAGAAATAACTATCCATTTTTGAGTATGCATGTGGTCAGCCCAGGACTGACCACAATCCTGCAAACAGATTTCAGAATTAGATGATGCTTTCTTCAGACCATTGGAAGAGGTCATGTTCATAGTCCCTGGAAGTAACCTGCTGCAGCACTAAGAGGCAGGGCACAAGCAATCCAGGAGGTTTCTGGACTGCATTGCCAACAAGTTCATAACAAGGTAATCAAAGAGAAAGCAAGAGAAGGTGCGCTGCTGTGGGTCTGATTTTCTGAATTTGTGAAGTTTTCAGCCTGTTAGTAGCTGATTTCTCCTTCCCTCGAGAGAATACATTCCTCTCAAGAACAGTGAATGTAAACAACCCTTTGTTTTTCATAATATTTCTAAGCTATCATAACAACCCACTCACAGATGTTGTTTCTATTATTTAACCAATGAAGAGCAATGTTGTCTTTAATAACCAATCATGGAGTTCTTTAGCACAGCATGTTATAAAAGGGCTGTATAGAATTGAAAATAAAGCCTTTCTGATCCTTTTCTACCTGGAGTCAAGCTCTTCCTTTTGTGTTCAACAGCGACACTCTGCTGGACCTGATACTTACAAAGGAGGAAGGATGGGTTAGGGATGTGAACACCCAGGACATCTTCTGGATCTGAGGAGGGAGAAGGGCTCCAAATAAGGTCTCAGTCCTTGAATTCAGGAGAGAAGTCTTTGTCTCTCCTGGGGTCTTCTTGGAAAAATCCCATAGGAAATGGCCCTGCAGGGAAGAGGGGTCCAAGAGACCTGGTCGTTGTGTAGGAATCATCTCCTCCAAGCTCAGGAATGATACATTCTTTATGAGCAGCAAATCAAGCAAAGGCAGCAGGAGGACTGCTTGAATTAGGAAGGAGGTCCTGACAAACTCAGACAGGTGACCTGGGAGGAATCTAGGGACGCCAGCCACGTGTTAAAGAATGAGGTTAAGAAAACCGAAGCTCATCTGTTTAATCTGGTGAGGGTCATGAAGGGCAACAAGAAAGGCTTCTACAGGTGTATCAGCAGCAACATTAAGGCAATGGAAAATGTGGGCCCTCTTCTAAAGAATCAAGGCAAATTGATTCTAAAGAAAATGATGAAGAGCAAGGGCCCTCACTGGAGGAGGATGAGGTCAGAGAACATAAAAACAAACTGGGCATGCACAAATCCATGGAACCTGATGGGATTCACCCACCAGCGTGAAGGAGTTGGTCAATCTCATTGCAAGACCACTCTCTATTTAATCTTTCAAAGGTCATAGGGATTCAGAGTGGTAACTGAGGACAGGAAGAAAACAGATATCACTTCTATCTTCAAAAGGAGCAAGAAGTCCAGCAAACTGCAGGCTGACCCACTTCAGCTCAATTCCCATAAAGATGATAGAGCAATTCATCTTGGGAACCATTTCCAGACACATGAAGGACAGAAAGATGATTGGGAGTGGCCAGCATGGAATTGTGAAGGGAAAATCACACTAAACCAACATAGAGTTCAGTGATGAGACAGCCTGGTGGATGAAGGAAGAGCAGTGGATTCTGTTTATCTTTAGCAATGCTCTTGTCTCCCACCACATCCTTACAGTAATCTGATTAAGTACAGGCTGGACAAGTGGACCTCAAAGTGAATTGAAAACTGGCTAAACTGCAGGGCTCCCAAGGTTGTGATCAGCAGCACATCCTTCTGCTTAGCTGTGATGAGGCTAAGCCTGGAGTCCTGTATCCAGGTCTGAGCTCCCCAGGTCATAAAACCTATGGAGATACTGGAGAGGGTTCTGCAAAAGGCCACAAAGATGATGAAAGGACAGGAGCATCTCACATCTGAGGAAAGGCTGAAAGAACTGGGATTGTCCAGCAAAGGTTCAGGGGAGATCTTGTTATCTGATGGAAGACTGAAGATGGTGGAGCCACTCTTCTCAGCAGAGCCCAGTCACAGGACAAGATGGAATGGGCACAAATCGAAACACAGGAATTTCTGTCTGAACATAAAGAGGCCTTTTCATGACGGAGCAGTGCCACAGGTTTACCTGGAGTGATTGTTGCATCCTTGGAGGCATCCAAAAGCTGTCTGCACACAGCCCAAGGCAACTTTTCTCCTGCTGACAGTGCTTGAACATGGTATTGGACAAGACAGCAGGTGTCCTGTCCAAAGTTCAAATATTCTGTAATTTGGTAATTAACTAAAGTACTCAGAGGAACAGCAGTGCAAATTGCCTACTAGTCTACAAGATTATTGTCTTCTAAATATTGCAGAAAATGTATTTTTAATTCCTTGTCTGTAATGAACTCTCTTATCTATCCTTGTTATTAAATGACTCACACAAACCTGTCATTTGCTTCTATTACAGAAAAGCAAGTTAAAACTGTTTGCCTGCATCTAAATTTCAAGGAGTTGTGACTTCAATAGAACAAGGTCCTACCTCCTGAGGTACCGCCAAATTAACCTTCTCAGTTAATTTTCTTCATACTGCTCAATATTTTCCAGACCTCATTGTCCTTTCCAGCCTGGGAGGTTTTACTGTTCCTCATACAGCAGCTATTCCATAATTTGACCATCCTCTGAAATTCGCCCAGTTCTACTATATTCTTTTTGAGACTAGGGGAAATAGAAAGCAAACATTACTCAGATGTACTTGCACATTGTATTTAATTAGGTATTATTTTCTTACTTCTTAACCATAGTTCTAAGTAAATGCTAAAATGGTCATTATGATCATTCTGTGTAACCCCAAGACCTTATTCTTACATATCAAGAGCTTACATAGTTGAACAGTTCTTGTGTATGCAAAGCTAAAATGCCTGTTTCTCCTTAATCACTTCAGATTTATTGTGACTTTTCATCTGTAATTTTATTGCTCAATCATCCTGTACAGTTCTTCAGTCAGTCTGGTTTTTTTTTCCTCTGGATAACTTACTAGTACCCTGTGAGCCCTTATCCAGACCAGAGAGTTATTTGATATTAATTCTGCTTGGCATCAAGTTTGTTATCAGCCATAGGGGACACGGTACTGAGGGCAGGCTGCTTTTAGTTCCAATTCCATATAAAAATAGGGCATGTTGGAAACCTCATTTCCATTAGTTTGAAGTCCATAATGCTCCAGGCTCAAAGGGCAAAGAGCTGCAGGTTCACCTAAGCTTTCCAGGAATGATAAAGGCAAAAGCAGGATTAAACACATGGCAGCTATGCAACAGGGTAATGTCAGAAGAAACAGCATGGTGTAGGAACTTTATTCCAGAGGTACATGGAAATCTTACTCTTGGGAAGATGAAGCCAGGGCTAAGCACACTCCTCTTGCCTGCAGATGTGTTTTAGTGCTGCATGTGAGCGTGTACATTGTGGCTGACATGATCTATAGACGGCCACATGAACAGCTTTGTTCTTAAAAGCTGCTTTCCTGACCTGCGGTGAACTCGCTCAGAGCACGACTCTGAGCAGTTAACTGCATGAAGACATGAGTCTTTTCCATCAGTTTACCTTTCACAGTGCTCAGCAGACATTTCACAGCTGGTGCAAGGAAGGGAATATGATCATCCTTTCTTTATGCCACTCGCAGTTTTGGGACAGCTGTAACGGTTCAGGCCAATGCTGAAAAATTTTGAATTTCTGTGTCTTCTCTCTTCTTTAACCCAGCTATATTTCAAAAGCGGTACCAACTACTCTTATGCCATGACCCTAGAAAATTTCTCTTTTTTTTTTCCTTATAATTGCTTCATACCAAAAGATAAAAGGACTAGACTTGAAACTTTGTCTGGAAATGTGGAACAAGGGAGATTGAGAAGGTCAGGGCCTGATGCATCACTGGCTTTTGATTAGTCAGGTGCACAGTGTGACAGGCAGCCTTTTCTGTGCAGAGCTCAAGTACACATCTTGCTCCACCCTGACTAGTAGGCCCGCTATGCAAGCCCACAGAAAGAGTAAAATATCTACAAGAAGTACTGCTTCCCTGTAGGACTTTTCACTCTCCATTAGTTCTAGCCCTGAGCTGCCCTGTGTTACCTTTATTCTCTTTTACTGTTCCATCACTGGGGGAAACCACTTGAATGATATGTAGCAAATAAATGGTGTAACAATAGAACATGCTAAGATACTCTGGAACATCCTTTCTAAATCCTTCCATAAAGACTTTTCACTCACAGAACCTCTCGTGGCTTCTGCTTCCAACCCAACTCTTTATTATATGTGTAGGCTTCTCTCTTCTTCTTTCCACTTTTCCAGATCAGTGTGTTTCGTTCTGTAGTAAATGGATCTTCTCTAAAGAGAATGAACAATCATCAGCTAATGATGTTTTGCTACTGAATATGAAGGACTGACATAACTGATTCCATATCAGTATTTCAGTTGAACCTGATGTGCCATTGGTATGTCAAATTCAGCTTCTTAGCTGAAACCACTCCTTCATGGTGACCACAATCTGCTTGGAGTCAATACCCCCGTGGAAACAACAAGGGCCAAAACATTAACTGGAATGGATCAAATGGAAAACCATATAGAAACAAAGAAGCTTTTTAATCTGTTAAGAGAAGTGTTCAAAAAAGTGAAACATTTCCAGAAGACATGAAGGTTACTGAAGGACACCAGATTGGTATCTAAAGAGAATAGGTCCACACAAAAAGGCCTCAGTCCTTCTTTAGTATGCTTCAGATCCTTAACATGAGTGCTGTCCCCTGCCAAGATGCAGGTGATATGCTTATTATCTGGTTGGAGGGTGTGCTAGGAATCCTTTAGGAAGTGCTTACCTCCTCCCTTCTCAGTGATATCTGCCTCTTATTTCCAGTGCAGCTCTGTAAGAAAAAATCAAAGCTGGGTCCAGACCCTCCTGTGGATGGACTGTGGACTGCAGAGGAAGGCATCTTGATAAAAATGACATTTCAGACCTGGTATCAGAGCACAGATATTAAAGACATTAATGCACTCCTAAGCAGATCTGAATGCTCAGCAGCTGATTCAGGGAAATGATCATGTTCCCCGGCATGCAAGACTATAGGTCAAGAGAGGACAGGACTGTAAAGATCAGTATGGCAAAACTCAATATGAAATTGTATAGGCAGACATGTCTGTCCAAGTGGTCCTACCACAAAGTACAGGTAGATTGGCAAAGACCTCCTGCAGGAAGACAATGGACAACCCTCCTGCCCAAAGCAAGGAGAATACCCTGCCCATACAGGGACCTTGTCTCCATCCCATGGGGTTTAATGATGGCATTTGGAGCAGTTTTATTTGGAGGGAGAGGGAAGAGGAGTAAGGAACCTGTTGGCTGGCAGTGGTGGTGCCACTGGTACCAGCTGTGCTTTCTACCATCAAGTTCTGCAGCCAGAACTGTGGTCCCCGTGGTACAGGGAAGCACCACAGCAATACCCTCTGCATCCCTTTCCTCTTTGCTGAAGATGAGGTTGAAAGCTGCCATGGCAAGGGTCAGCTGCATCTTCTTCCAGAGCAATGAGTCTTGAGCAAGTGGCATACCTTGTCTGTCAGTATGATGGGTCTGAGGAGCCTGCAGACTTGTGTGAGCTCGTGTGCCCTAAAACCAGTGGTCTGAGGGATTTCTGTCCTTGTCCTCCAGAGTAAATGTCCCCAGCCCAGCCAGTGCACCTGCCAGAGAGCAACAACTCTCTTCCTGATGCAAGAAAGTGCAGCAGAGTGAGTGAGATTTGAAACGTTTCACAAAATGCATCTCTACTTTTCTCTTTTTTTTTTTTTTTGTTTACTGAATCACTTCTTTCAAAATATGCTATAGACATAATGTGGAATAGAATCTGACTCTGATATAGACAGGAGAAAGTTGATATATAACCCAGACAGACTCAAGAGCAGTGCTTGAACAAGATGCCACAAGTACTCTTAGGCATTATTGCTGATTCTGAACACCTAATAATGCAAGAACAGGACTGTGAGTAATGGTCTTGAACAAACACAACATCCGAAAATCCATAATTTCTCATAAATAGTCTGAGTTTAGCAGCTCATAGAACTAATTTCAGCTCCCAATGTAAGTGAAAGTCAGAACAGTTTCCACCATTTATTCTTGGTGCTTTCTTCTTCACTGGCCCATTATATCTCCAGCATTCCTGACCTTGGACAACAGTTTTTAACCTACAGCCCCTTCCTGGACTCCTGTTCCAGGTTTAATATTTTTACATGGTATGGACATTAAATGCCAGCCTTGGGACACAATGCCATTTATGGGGAGCTTCCTTCAATTTCTTCTGCTGATTTATCTTGTCCCTTAATATACTTAATTTGCTAAGCTACCTGTGTCTTTGGCATCTGCAGATTGTATCCCCTGGTGGCCCTGAGCATACTTCTTGCACTGTTTTTCCCCTTGTGACAATCTGAATTGGCTCTTGCAATTCTTAGGTGTGCAGCAGCTCTAGTTTAAAAAGCTTGTGTGTTGGTTTGAAAGCAAAACCAGTGAGATACTCCAAGTCAGAAGTACAATTTAATAAGCGAAAGAAGAAAAGAAGTAAAATAAAGTAAAATAAAATAAATTCAATAGTACAAAATACTGACAGAGTCAGAATACAACCTGACACCCTGTTAGGGTGGTAGTAGCAGTCCAGATGAGATGGTCTTGTCGAAGCAGTGATCCTGTAGAGAAGGTCTGGTAGCTCTTGTCCTCTGGGAATCCAGTGG